>CM073770.1:60305488-60565032 GCA_037158775.1 Hetaerina titia
GCAGGAAAGAAAATTGCAGGACTGTTAATAGGGAAAGTACAAGGAAGCCATAGATCACGGATGAGTAATGTAGAAAGGTAGATGAGAGAAGAAATGGAAGAATAGAAAGAGGATAGGCAACATGAAGTAAAAAGAGTTAATTACATATTCACGTATACCTTCGTAAACAAATCTCGTGTAACAAAAGGAGCGAAAGAAGAAATTGGAAGACACAGTCCAAGGATATGGGAAGTTTGCACAATGGGGAAGTAAAGAGGGAATATTTGTTTTATCAATAAGGGATAAGTCAGGGAAAATTCTAGTTGAACCAGAAAATATTTAACAGAGATGGAAGGAATATATAGAACTTTACATTAAAGAACTTAAGCCAGCAAGGTTAGACATATTCGTAGAAATAATGGGAAAGGAATATCATCGTAAGGCGTTGTGAGATCAGTGTTAGTTTCTATTCCGAAAAAGGTAAATGTTATATCATGCGAAGACGACAGACCAATAGTCATTTAATCACTTAAACCGTTTACATTTAAGGAGAACTACCAACATAAAAAATATTATCATTTGAAAACGTACAATTCTTTGTTTGCATTCTTCATTTACGTAATATTTGATGAAATGCACCGTTAAAAGTATATTTTTTTGTTAGAGATGGCTCACATAAAGCAGAACTACTTTCGTTCATAATTACGCAAAATTCTTAAGAAAAAAATATTTTGGAAGTTTAAAAATTAATTTAAGTTTGAGGTTAACCTTGGCTTTCGATTAAAAAATAATATGTCTCTCGTCGTATTTCACCAATATGACAGAAACGAGGCGTAACTGTTAAAAAGAAGGTTAATTAAAGTTCAGTTTGGAAGAATAATTGCAGATTTGGTGATAAATGGGAAAGAAAAGAATAAGGTTGTGATGGGGTTCGACAATCCCATGAAAGCCAAAATCGGGAAATCGGGATTTCGGAGATATCCACCCGGCGCACATAACATGCTAGGAGGTATCCTCGTAGAAGGTCCCGTTTGAATCGTACTCCTGATGCCGAGGCGACTTTACCCCACACCACTCTCCAATCACCCGTGGCCCATTCGCTCGTTGGACTAGTAGGCGGATCTTCTAAATGCCCCAGGGATATTCGACCAATCATAATTTTTTTCGCTATCTTGACTGGGAAGGGGGAAGTACAACGGGATTGGCTGGTGCGTTTTTAATGCTTGCCTCAGCTCCTCCTCCCGGATGTCTTTGACGAATGGGAACTCCTAGTATTCTGGGGAATGGGGGAAAATTTCCTGCGCTACCAGGAGTAGGAGTCAAGCGCAACCTTCTACGAGGATACCTCCTTGCACGTTATGTTCTACGGATACCAGGCTTTTGAAACGCCCGTTTTTGAGATTCGCACATCCGCCGCCTGCTCGCCTGGCCGCTTTGAATTGGTACCGTGAAGCGTACTTATACACATGCTAGGTTTTATTATCATATTATTGATTCATTTAATTGATTTGCCTCTCGTATTTTTTTAATATGCTTTTTTTAATATAAGACAAAAATTGTCTGTCATTCAAAATTATTTTATTTTTAGAAGTGTCGACAGGCGGTGATGATGACGAATGCTAAATAAACAATTTTCATTTTATCGAAAATCGATGAGTTACAAGACCGGTTCGTCAGCCTGTAAAATCATGCACCTCTACTTAATGAACATTGCTCATGTCGATCATGCTCTCTCACGGACTGCACCTTGACATGCTGGAAGGGCTTGTGCGTTCTGATAACCCGTTGAGCTGTGCTGGCAGGAACCATGATAATTGCTCCTGGTGGAGTCACCCATACCAAATGGGTCGTAGGTTAAGGGCGAGGGATAAATGACTAAGTAATTCATTTTCATATGTTTTATTTCAAATTACAACGTGTTTCACCGACTTGCGGCGTCATCAGATACAAAGATATTATTCCCAAGACATTTATAAAATACAGTGTAGAAAAAATGAGTTTTGTCAATTGCGCGACTCTGCCCAATTGGCTTTGTGTCGTGTCTAGCAACGGGAGAGGCAGCGCTTCAGCAGTCGTCATCTCACAAAACCTTCGTGAAGCAAATCCGACAGTAGCAGCACATTTGATGCAAAAGACAACTGAATTATCGTAGTTGGTGGGGGATTACGAATGAGGCAGGAGTAATGACGCGGGGAGGAATAGTGGTGTAGCCTCTGACTTAAAAAGATAAGGCAGAGGAGGTATGATAGTAAATGGAATGCAAAAGCAGTAACACTATTGAAAATGAAGGAGTATCACCTGGCTATGGAGAAAATCCCGAGTGAGGGAAAAAAGTCGAGTACCACCGAGGAAAAATGGGCAGATATTAATAAAGGGATATCAAAAGCAGGACAGAAAACTACAGGACCGTTAATAGGAAAAGGACAAAGGAGCCGTTGATCACGGATGAGATATTTGGTGAGATAGATAAGAAAGGAAATGGAAGAATGGAAACAGAATTATGCAACTTGAAGTAAAAAGAGTTAATAATATATTCATGTTCACCTTCGTCAACAAATTTTGTGTAACAAAAGGAGCGAAAGAAGAAGTCTGAAGACACAGTGCGAGGATATGGAAAGTTTGCACCATGGGGAAGTGGAAAGGGAATATTTGTGTTAACAATAAGGCATAAGTCGGGGAAAATGCTAGTCGAACCAGGAAAGATTCAACAGAGAAGGAAGGAATAAATTGAACTGTACACTAACGAACTTTGGCCAGGAATATTAGATACATTCGTAGCATTAATGGGAAAGGAATCTCATCGTAAGACGTTGTGAGAACAGTGTTAGTTTCTATTCCGAAAAAGCTCATGCGAAGACTACAGAGCAATAGTCATTTAAGCACTTAAATCGCTCATATTTGGGGAGAACTCTATCTTGAAGGGTGTCTTAACTGCTGAAGACCGTACAGCCGCTTGGACAATGAACATCACCAACGCGTGTATATTAGTTCATAATTTCACGTAAAAAGATTTTTTAGGAGTGTGCCTACAAGTGTGATAAAGAAAACAAACGTTTTGTTAGACGATAACAAGGGAGGAGTAAATACGCCCGAGTATCCAAGCAACATTTTTCCGTAGAACTTACACTTCGAGTTTGGCGTGAGAGTGTGACCGCTTCGTTTGAATAACAGCGAGTGTCCCTTTTCGGTCGTCCACGAGTAGTCAAGAGCTCACTCCGGCGAATCCGATTTGCATGTCGGCTGGCTTGCCACAGGAGGAGTCGGATTCCTACTCGCGGTGGCCGAAGATCTGATCAGAAGTAATCCGCCATCGACTTGGATGTTGTTTGTCCTACCTTGAAAGAAAAAGAGAAAATTAGACGCTCTGCCATCGCTTTGCACGCCAATCAATTTCCAAATTCGCTGTCCATGGACTCGCTATCAACGGCCTCCAGCCGATGGTTATTTACAGTTTTCGTCTGTTTATGGAGGTTTCTTTTGGGTAATATGCTGTTTAAGGGTTTTAGGTAGGGCAATTTATGTAGGGTTGGTATGTGGGAATCGTTGAAGGCAGTCTCCGGTCTTCGATGTGTGGTAGGAGTAGTGGTGTCATAGCTCTAGAGGTTTTCTAGAAGAGGCTGTCCTGATGAACCACGGCCCCCCACAGATTACCTCAGGAGTTCGGTTTCCGCCGTTTGGAGTCTATTCAGGTTTGAGGTAGCTGTCTGAGTCCATAAGCAGATCTCATTTATATCTATCTACATCTCTCGTATGCCTCGTAATACCCCGCAAGCCATAAAATATTAATATGGCGATGAGCATTTTCTGTCGAAATTCAACTCCTTACATTTACGAAATTTGAGCCTGCTTTGATTAAAATCTAATCTAAAATATTTGTTTATGACTTTAGCTTAATTAAAACTAAATTTTCCGAGAGCTAGAGTTATATAAGAGCTGAAATAATATCTGTATTCCTTTTTACCAATCCTAGGGTCTTTTGAAAATGTTTAACATTTCTGAAAAGGTTTCTTAATGAAATTTCCATTTCATAATGGCATCGGTTCCCATAGAAATTGTTGTATTTTATGCTTATACCGAAAATGAGGAATAACAAAATATATTTACGAGATGTTATTAACATTTATTCGTGACAAGCGACTCATTTTTGATAATTCAGCGAACTGGAAACAACCCTTCAGACAAAGAAGAACGAGGGAAGAAAAAGAGAAATAAGCACATGGAAACTGGTATCATAAGCTCTGGCATTTGAAAAAGCTCGGAATTCAGCTCATACCAGGATTATTTCAGGTAGATATAACACTTATTGTTTCATTCATTGTCGTCATAGGCAGTCTAACGATTAGAGATAACCTTTACACAATTTCTAAATATTTTGGCTTATTTTCGTGGGCTTCCGAGTACTCCAATTTAATATAAAATCTTTTATTACTTTCTTTATATGCACCAATCATCCCATTCCCATCAACTTTTGTGCATCCCAAATCTCCAATTCTATCCTATATTTTCCTCGCTTGCCCGATGTGTTTCTTAATTGTTTAGTTCATTTAGCCTTAAGAGTTTCGGAACTACTGTATCCCAGCGTGAAGGGGACGCCAGTGGCCGATACACACATAAACCCAACCAAAGAGCAACAATCAACGCTTCTGTCTTGTCAGTCGCTGCATTGCCCCTCAACACATTTGCCCTTCGGCTTGGGAGAGGTGGAGGGAAGACTGGTGGGTGACCCATCACCGGGGGGGGGGGGTTAGGTTAGAGGGACCCAAGAGGGGCCATCTTTTCTATTCCTATACTTCATACAACTCCTTTGACAACCCCTCTTTACACCTTCTCCTCCCCTCCATAGTTCCTTCCGTCTGGGAGAAGGTGACTAGAATTGTCAGGAACAATTGACAAATAGAGTCAAGCGTCCATGTTTAACGAGAGAAATACTATTCCTATGTTTTCAGCAATGGGTCCAATCTAAAAATATAAATTCCTTGAAAAATAATCAGCAGAACCTAGTATTAATGTATATTTATGTCGTCCATGTTTCCTGCTCAGTATCATGGGGAGAGGGTGAAGATAAAAATTGGACTTCGTTGATGAGGTCCTAGTCCTTGCGATGCATAATATCAAGCTGTTCCATGGCATCCAGCTTCCTTCCTTTGGTCAGGTTGTGAAGCACTTTGAAATTAAAATTGCAGAAATGGCTGGAATCAAGAGGATGTTTGGCAAATAAACAATTGCTATGACCTGTGATATAACCTTTCCTGTGTCCACTGATACTTGTCAAAAAACTCTTGCCTGTCTGGCCAATGTAAGTAGCTCAATGCTCACATCGAATTTCATATACATTGTATTGTTAAAGGTATTGCAATGTGTAGGGTCTTTGTTTGAGCATAAGGCTTTGTAAAGATTATTGGGGGTGTCAACTGAAATGCGAAAATTATCTTTGGGAAACCTGTTGGCGATTTTGTATGACACGGAGTTATGGAATGGGAGTTTGCACCACTTGCGCTCTGAAGCAGTAGTGACTGCGAGGGAAACGTTTAACTTCAGGGCCTGTTTCTTCAGTTTTTTCTTTAGTAAATTGTCTATTAAGTTGACCTGGTAACCGTTCTTAAAGTCTATGTGGTTTATCATCTTTACCTCTCGTTCTAAGTTGGATTTGGTCAAGGGGATACTGATTAGCCTGTGGGTAATGGAATTGAAGCTGGCTAGTTTGTGGGCTATGGGGTGGCAGGAGTCTGAGGATATTACTTGATCAGTGTACGTGGGTTTTCTAAATATTGAAAAAGTATGTGTGCTTTCTTTAATTTTTATTGTTAGATCCAGGAAATTGATTTTATTACCCACACCCGATTCCATGGTGAAAGTTATCGATGGATGAATGGAGTTGATGAATTGTAATATGTCTAGCTGTTTTTCGCTGCCTGTCCAGCAGCATAAGATGTCATCCACATATCTATACCAATATAAAATATTATTGTTCAATTTATTTTCACTTAGGGTCTTGTCCTCTAAATTATCCATGAAAATTTCGCCGAGGAATGGGGAAAGAGGTGACCCCATCGCCAACCCTTTCTTTCGTTTTTTGTAGTTGCCACAGAATAAAAAATAATTTTGGTCTACGTAAATAGGCAAAAATAGTGTCATGAGTAGTCATAAGTAAATAGGCAAAACCAGTGTCATAAGTAGTTTTGGAAATGGTTACAAAGAGCGAATCAAGGGTTGGTCCATGGGATGAAAGTGATAATGAATGGGATTTGTTTGGAGCTTATTTGGAGAATATTGGAGGGAGTAATTTGTTGATTTTGGAAAATAATGGCGTGGAAAATGGACGTCAACAAAATGTATTTAGGAGTGACAGTGACTTCAGGGAGGGTAATGTAAGTAAGATTTGGTCGTAACAGCGGCGAGAATTTTGAGTAATGGAAAAGCTGGAAAATACCAGATTCTATTTATATTTATCGTAAGACAAGTACACAGTGTCCTGGTGTTAAGTAGGTGTCATTAATATGGACTGAGAGATATTTTTCTAGAAAAACACTCCTACGATCTATTGTGTTGTCGGTGTAACTATTGTTCATAGCCCTGAAGGTGAAGAATAAGGGAGTAGGGTCAGTGTGGTGATACTTTATTATTCATTATTTGTTGCCATATCTCAAGAGACAGGATATATCAGCCACTATTTCGCAAACCGCCCCGTTCTTCTTAACTACTCCACACGATGTGTTGGCAACAGCGAAGCCTCCGTCAGTCGAACATGTTTCTTGCATGTTAGATGATGCTCAGAGTGGTTCAGTCATATCTATAGAACGAGAGAGGGACGTTTACCTGAGATTGTTTGGGTCGAGTGGGTACCATTTAAAAACAGATAACGAGGTAGACCGACCTGTAAGTGGGCGAAGGACGGCTTGGCTGCGGCAATGGTAGAGAGGGTCTTGAGTATCGTAGGCTGCGGAAGTGTGGTTTCGATGGAAATCGGGGATGGGGTGGTTCAGGAACTGTAAAAATGTGCAATTTTAGCTAAAACCTTTTTTGGAAAGAACTGCACCAGGTAGATAACCCACGAGCAAGAAGGGAATATTGATTCATATTAACGGTTTACAAATCTAACTTCTCTGCGCTGCACGCGATCCAATTCGGAAATCGATCCAACTTCGTGAGGATCCCATATACTAGAAGCATCTTGTGAGGCCTAACTAGCTAAAGATGACTGCTCCTTAACCTTCTCGTCACATTTCCCCAATGTTTTTCTGATAAATATTAACTTTCTATTAGCCTGTTTACATATTCTCCGTATACGTTTCCCCCAGGAGATTTCGTGAGTGAGGATAAAGAGCACGCATTTCATCGAGTCTACATACACTTTCTATTTCGATATTCTTGAAGCAGTGGGCGCTCTGGAGAGAACTAATCCTATTCTAAAAATTTATCACTACTTTTTAAATTTAATTCTAATTGCCAAGTGTCGCACCAACGTTGATAGCATTTAGGTTGTCTGCTAAAGCTACTTCATCCTCCGAATTACGGATGGCTCTGTAAGTAACTGCATCGTCAGTAAATAAACATATATTACTATTCACCACGGCGTTTATGCCGTTACCGTAAATAAGGAATAAAAAAGGTCAGGTAACACTTCCCTGGGAAACACCTGAAGTGACTCCATGGATGACTCTGAATGGACACCATCTTCATGGTTCGTATCAAAATTATTGGGAGAAATGTAGGAAAAATAGATTTATTCCAGATATTGCTACAATTCCTCAATTTTCTTCAATGTACATCCCTTGAGCGTTGACACACTTGTTAGGTGGTGCCCTTTGAGAGAGGATTTCACTTTTTGGAAATAGGAAATAGTCTGCCAGGGCGAAGTTGAAACTGTCCAAAAAGTCGGAGTCTTCTTCAACGCGTGACAGAAAGTCTTCGCAAGAAGACACTCCACTCTACTCTTGGCCGGCCGTTAAGACCTTCGGAAATACTTTAGCGCAGTTCTTTCGCATCGCCAAATTTTCAGTGATAACGGTGTGCACTCCCTCCCGAACCTTAGTTCGGGAGGTATGTTGAATATCATGATCAAAAAGCACAAGTTGTGGTCTCGCAGGATTTACCCTTTCGGAAACCGTGGTGGTTATTCATTAACAGCACCTGACTTTCGATGTGTCCCACTATCGAAATAGCAAATATATGTTCTTTGCATGAGATGGATGTGGGAAATAGGTTTGTAATTGCTCGGCTCTTCTTTGTCTCCTTTTTTAATTATAGATGTTACAATAGCCGTTTGCCAATTACTGAGAACCTTGTGAACTACTAGCGATTTCTTAAATATGATTCTAGATATGACGTAATTCCCAAAGATAATTGATTAAATATGCTCATCCTTCCGCAGAAAAGTAACCTTCTCTTAAACCTTTCGTAGCTCCGACACGATACCCTCCAAGGCGGCGATACGTGCCCTTAGAGCCACGCATGCACTGGCGTTGGCGTGCATCTTGACAGAAGACCTAGTAGAAGCCATCCTAATTTTATCAAAAATGTCAAATTTTTTAGCGAATTTCAAAATTTATATGCATGAATTTTGCATGCATTCCTGCACAAGCATGTTATCCGGATATAAATAACTGAATAAAGATCATAAATTTTTGGGATCCTCCTTTATATGTTCATCTAATATAGGTAATTTTGGGTTAAAAATACATTTTGAAATATTTTACTTAAAAAAAAAACCCAGGTTGCTGAAATAAAATAACATTAGTTAATTTCCGTCATGTTGAATAAGGACGTGCTATAGTATTCTAGCTTGTCAGAGTGTGGTTTAAACTTCCGCATTTTATGCACTTTCGCATCTGAAGCAATGTTTATTAGGGCACAATTGGAGAATTTTATATCTCCTGAAGACTGATTTCATCGCCCGTTGCGTCTTGAAGTGCTATCTCGCCATACGCCCGACAACGCTGTGTAAATAAAGCTGGCTTATCGTTGACGCATCGCATGCCCGAGCGTCAGATCGAGTAGAAAACAGAAAACGAAGCCTCAAAATCTCATTTATTTCTGACAAAGAATCTTCCCTGATCTTTTGATATTGTAGTACCCAGCAAGCTACCGCTAGGACAATTGTTAATTTCTGAGGAAAACTAGGCAACCCCCAAAAAAATCAAGAAGCGATAGTTCAATAATTAATCTCCTGACAATAGCAAATCTGATAAAACGTTGTAATAATCTAAATGGATTGATCCGCATTATCGACGGATTAATTGACCTATCCACTAGTTACAAACAAGGGATGAATAGTATTTCCAAGCAATAAGTAGTACTTCTATCGAGCTTCGTGAAAACCTTAGAAGTAGAAATAAAAGTTCTGACTACCCACTTTCAGATCCTACGTCTATTTTACCTCTTACTTCTCAATTAATATTTTTGATCTCGGCAATATAGAGTCTTAAATGAAATGGCGCCGTTTACTCTAACTTTACAGCATTCGGTATCTAACACAGGGCAGAGATATAGCGTAAAGTGGTTGCGAAAATGTATCCGAACTAAGCTTATCGATTTCACACATCTCTACGAGTGATTTTACAGAGATGTCTATAGAAATAAAGAGCACGAACAGAATCCCAATATGGTCAATGAATTGTTAAACTAGTTATTATATTACTAAGATGATGTCCTAAAAAGTGAAAAGAAAACTCCAATGGTCGTAAAAAAATTTAGACAAAACGTGGAAAATGACAGGAGTGGGAGAAAATTCCTCAGTGGTTTACGGGAAAAAAAAATAAATAACTCGTAAATCCTACGCCAGGGATCAACTACTTACGAATTAATATATTTACCCTCCCAAATATCCAACAAAACTACGTTAAAGTGGATGTTTACGGGAATTTTACTTCTGCACAATTGACACCAATTTTTGGTGTCAGTTCTCAAATGTCATCACTACAGATGACTTATCGAGTCTAAAGGGTGCCCCGGTGAAGGAATAACAGTAAGCAGTTCTCATTTACAAGTCTTGTGGTTGTTTGCAGGAACTAATCGGTACAAATTCAAACACGCAATAGAGAGCCTCTCCAGGAAATTCAGGAGAGCCCGTAAATGAGTACTCAATTTACAAGAACACGGATTAATTCATTGGGAACTCAATTCTACGAAAGCAAAGAATTCAAATTCACACGAGCACATTCCTACATGCACCTCCACGAAATGTAGCATAAAAAGTGGACCATTAACTAATTGAACGAGCTCCAAAAATAATGGCGAAGCCAGAAAACTTACTTTGAAGCTCAGGGACATGTAAAGATAATTACCAAATAAAAAATGCTGGCGAAAACATACGTGTCACTAGAATTGTGTCATCGGACCTCTCTTTTCCTACTTTATGTTAACGATATTGACTCCGAAGTCACCAGGAAGATAGGTTTATTTGCCAACGATGCATCAGTTTACCCTGATATCCGTTATCCTGGGGACGCAACATCTTTATCAGATGACCCTAATACAACTCTGGTACGACACTTGGAAATTAGAATTAAACTTAAAAAAGTGCGCAGTGAAAAATTGTTGGGAAAAGAGCTATTCCCTCCCAAACGTATACTGCATCGGAAACACCAAAATGGAATGCGGTGAAACACATACAAGGATTATGCGCAAAAGCTAACAAAAAATTAGGATTTATTAGAAGAGTGCCGGGTAAATTTGACGAAAAAGTCAAAGGGAAATGTAATCTTTCGCTGGTTAGGCCTTATATAGGATATGCTGCAATTATATGGGATCCTCACGAGGTTAGATTAATTGCCGAATCAGATCGCGTGTAGCGTAGAGGAGCTAAATTCGTAAAACGTTGTTATGATAAACTTAGTGGCGTATCCATAATATTAGAGGAGTTAACCTGGGAGTTACTCACGGAACGAAGGTTAAATTCCAGATTTCAGCTTTAGCATAAATCCGAAGGGCGTCGCTTTAGCAGTAATATTGAAAATATATTATTACCCCCATCGTACTACGGTAGGAGAGATCATGTTAATGCAATCAGAGATATCAATTGTAGGGCAGCTAGGTTTAAGATGTCATTATTTCCGCGAACGATAAGGGATCAGCATAGTAATGTCCCACCGCGGTAGGGTCATATTCGGGACGAAATTAGTCTGGTGTGTATTCACCCCCTGCCGCACTCCCTAGCGGGGTCTTGCAGGGTACTAAAAAATTCGTAACATCTCCATCAACAGTAGAAGACACACCCTTTCATTTCTTTCTACGAGTATTAGGGGTACAACTCGACCTTGTGAAACGAGGAAAACGCTAACGGAAGAGACTAGTTGGCAGCGCCGGGATCACAGAAGTAACCGTGTAATTTCTTGTCTCATTTCTTGTCTAATGACTTCCCTGTATGTAAATATATTATGCATGTTTATCAATTAATTTAACGACGTTCAACGCCAGGTGTATCAGTCACAGGACGCTAGACACTTCAAGGCAGGTTTTCGAATGAATATCGATTTCATTATTTTATCCCTTATGCCTCTGTCGGATGAGGATACCAGTTTGAAGCAATCAAAGAGAGGCTCTCTACTATCATTATCTTCAGATCACTGAATTTTGTGAATCTTCTTCCATATTTGTCGATTCAAATGATCCATCTCGGTTTGCTAGAATTTGTCATTTTTCCACGAACCTTAAGTTGAGGACGGAAATGAGTTATCCCACTACCACACACCCTAGCGGTGGCTTGCAGTGTACTAAAATAAATAAATAAGTCGTAAATGTGAGACACAATGACGGAAGGCGTAATCCGAGGTATTCTGCACACGACTCTTTCAAAATTAGGACGCTACTGTCAGAATATATCATACCTGCACCCAAAGGAAATTATTTCAACGAATTGCGTCATTATTTTTCACCAATCATCAATGATATCTATTGTTTCAGGCTTCACTTCGTGGAAGTATTTAATATCCATACTAAAGAGAAAGACTTGTACTTTTACAAAGATTTTTATTATATGTTACAACGCGTTTCACCGACTTACGGTACCTGATGATGCCGCAAGTCGGTGAAACACGTTGTACCTTATAATAAAAATCTATGGAAAAGTACAAGGTCTTTTTAGTGTGGACGGTCATCAATTTTTCATGCCCACTAGATCACCTTAATTGAAAAAGAGACATAAGGAATTCTGCCCGAATGAACACATCAACTTGAAACCTCCGTTATGAAAATTTATATGCTTACATCAAAAAATTTTTTTTCACGGGGAACTTCTAACATGTCTCATAGGAGCACCGAAAGAATCTACGTCAGGTGACGAGGCAAACTTTGAAAGCGCAGCATGCTGAAACTAATTCACTACCAATATGACCGTCATCCTTTGAGAAGAACTTTATCAAGCTGGATGACTCAGTTCAAACTCAGTGTTATCAGCCTTCTTTCCTCATCCTATAGCCTCTCCCTCATTTCATATCAAGCTCAGAATCTTAAAAAGACTACGCCAGCACCATCTATGGCACCGCAGATAAAGTTAACCATGCACACCGAAAGGGACACTCGGGATGATTATCACAATAATACGCAATGCAGTGGGAGAAGCGTGATAAAGAAGTAAGCAGCCGAATTTTGGAATATAAAAGGTATCTGTTCTTTAATATCAAATATAGTTTTAAATGGGATAAGGGATTAATACGGGAAGTTCGTCACAATAGCATGTGATATTTAGATGTAGTTTTCTTATAGCGGTGGTTGATTTTCATGCGATACAGTTTTCGTCAAGATTTCACCAAAATTAGGTTGAAAAAAGTGGAAGTTCGAATTGAGACCCAGTGTTAACTTAAAAGCTTACATCTATTTGCATCTTACCATGTAATTTGACACTAAAAGGCAAGAAAGTTGAAAGGTATTTTTTTTTATCTTAGTCAACCTGCCAAGAGATAAATGTAATCTCCTACCTTTGGATCAAGATATTGATGGATATTTCACCACAATATGGCAATACTTGTACACCTAATACTTTTTCGATTTCTCTTCTCGTGAGCTCTTTTAGGAAAAATTTCTCCTCATATTTACTCAATTTCCCCTCTCCCTGCCTAATATTCAAATCAGTGATAACACCATGCTTTTCGTTATAGCTCTATAACCCTATTCCATGCTTTTTGTTACAGCTCCTCTCCGTTACACTCTCTCGGTATTACTAATTAGGAACTAATTTTTCATTCTGAGATGTTGAAATTCACTTTATAATCTGTGAAAGAAAAAGTAAAAATGCACTCGTTCTAGAAAATTAGGAAGAGTATGTAAATTTAAATAGGTTAGCTGTAAATAACTGTGATGGGAGTAATATCGAGGGCAGTTTTGATGCAATCCTAGGTTGAATTGCATTTTCCTTAGATATGACTCAAATCACTCCGTCATTTCAGGAAGAAGATTAGCGAGCGGCATAGGTAAACAAAAGGAAACTTCAAAATGACGCGGTTGGATCGCCACGTGATATTGGGATTACTCTTCTTTTGCACATTGGCGGGTTCGCAAAGTTACCGAACAAAGAAGGGGATATGTAAACGGTGCTCTTGTGAGAAATTAAACGCAGGACCTAACCAGACATTGAGGCTCGACTGCTCTAGGTTGGAGGCGAACGACGTGGAAGATCTCCTGGGATACGGCGAGGACGAAGGGCACGTAGGAGCTTGGACCCTGCCGTACAAGGCATCCCATGACTACAGGGTTATCAAGATCATACTGGACGCCAACTCGATTAATCACATCAGGCGCCTCCCCCCCCTGAAAGAAGAATTTGCGAACACCACGAGGGAAAGTGCAACTGGGTCGACTGTCTCTGTGACTCCGAAATCTGTGAACTCCACGGGATTTGAAATTTACGGGAACTCGACTGCATCTCCTTCTCCACCGAGTGAACAGTTTCCTATGCTCACAGAGGTTTCCTTCCGGGCGAACCACGTGAAGAGAATCGATCCGGGGGCCTTCGCCGCGCTGTCAAAAACGATATGTTCGATTGACTTGGCGAACAACGACCTGACTTATGACACTCTCCCGGGCTCCGTCTTCGGAGGGGATTTCTCGAACCAGAGGTAGGGTAGGGACGTGATTTTTTTCTATGCATTTATGTTTTGTTTTATTTTTGTTTTGTTTTTTTATTGTTTTCTAAATGCCATTTCAAATAAATACTTCGTTTTACAAAAATATTACCGATGCACGTCTTTTGGTGCGTTCGAAGAGGTTTTTTTTGTCATTTTGCCCAAGTATCTACTCTTAATTACTTATCCACAGCAAATACTTTGTCAGTATATTTTAATGAAATTGGAATCAAAAAAGTCTCATAGCTAAGTCCGTTTTTAAAATATTTCAGTTGAGAGGGTAATTCCAATATTGCATAACATTAATACTGTTCAACGTTGGAATAAGAATTATAAACATGTGTAACTTAATGGGATACCGAGTCAACATCTGAGTCACAATTTTCCTTTCAATTTGTACAGGCCATTTCGGTAGAATATACATAGCGAGACAGCGATATCGATCATTTCTATGAGTTTGACTTCTTTAGGTACGAGCCGCTTCCGGCCTTAAAGAAGTTGAATCTTGCAAGGAACATGCTGCACTCGCTAGACGCGAAAATCTTCGAGCATATTTCGTTCACATTGGAGGAGTTGAACCTGCAGTGGAACTCACTGGGAAACTCCCTGGACACGGTAACGGAGGCCGCCCTTTCAACACTGACGAAACTGAAGGTGAGTACGGTTCGACAAAACAGCTGCTAGTATCTTAAGATATCGCTTTATAGAGAGGAATAACATCACTATTCTTCACTGGGTTAAAAAAAATAGACTAAAATACAAACTGAATGTTGAAGTTCCCATTCCTTTCAAATACTATCGATTAATGTTTTTTACAATAACTCATGATTTAAGTTGATAATTAATGCTCATTATAAAATATCTATTTTGTATTGTTTACTGAAATATTTACTAACTATAGGATTAAATATATGAAAACTTTGAAGACAACTTTGAAAAATTCACATTAATGAAGTTTTTGAATAAAGAAGGACCATTGCACAAAAAAATAAATGACATCGAATTAAGCAAATCAGACCAGGTGAAATGATTTATATATTTTACTTGCATAAAACTTTTCATGGGGCATAGACATCAAAGGAACGTGTGAGTCAGCCTTATTAGAAATAGTTTTTATAGGTTGGAGAAAATGTTATGAAAGAGTAAAAGAAAGATGATGGATTACTTCGCTTCTGTTGATCAATATGAATATAATTTTGGTCATAAAATTTTCTCAATGAATTTGAGATGATGAAATTGAAATTGAGAATGAATGGTTTTGTATCAAGTTGCTAACAATTTTTGGAAAAAGCCGGACTGATGTTTTAAAAGTCGTGATATTTAACGGTTGAAGAAGGTGTACATTTAGCATGCCGATTAAAATTACTTTCACATGAATTTCTCATACAAGTTGTAGCAATAAAAATTGTAATGGTAGTGTATAACTTGTTGTTATGTTATTATTGTCTTTATGGAGAAGGTGAAATGGATCGAAAGGAAAACAAATGAGAAAGTACTGGAGATGGTGGGTGAGGAGAGGGGTTTGTTGAGAGAAATCCTATGGAGGCAGGAAAAATGGATGAAAGCTGTATTGAGCGGTAGTGGAATTTTGAAGAAGGTAATAGAGGGGAGAATGTTGGGCAGGCGAGGAAGGGGCAGGAACAGGATAGGAATGTTGGACGGGATGAAGGGAGGAAGGAGGTACACAGAGATGAGGAGGGACCTGATGTATGCTGGATTGGGTCTTGTTTGGAGTTACAAAATGTTTATTTGATAGTTGTGTCCATCCAAAAACCTACCTTAACCGGTAGATTACCTAATAATAATAATCCTCTTAGGGAATAAAAATAATCCTCATTAAAAGTATTAATTTCTCCCAATTGCAGACGCTCAACTTGGCTGATGTGGGGATTTCATCCTTCCCAGACGGACTGGCGCATGCCCTCATCTCTTTGGAAAACCTACGATTGGATGGAAATGAATTAGCGGTCGTTCCTCCCTCCCTCTCCATGGCCTCCTCTTCCTTGCTGTATTTGAACCTGAACAGGAATCCCATCACGAAGATTAACGCCACATCTTTCGTAGAGTCCGTTCATGGGTCGGCGTGGAGCAAATTGGAGACGCTGGATATCAGTGCGATGCAGAAACTTACATACGTCCTGAAGGGATCCTTCGAGAACTTAAAAGGGCTGAGAACACTACGATGTGCCTACAACCAGAAGTTGATGCACTTCGACGAAGAGGCCTTCAGACTGATGGATGATGATGAAATGGAGTGGGAGAGATGGAAGGGGTTTCAATTGAAAGAGGTGAATACTATTACTTAATATCATTCCTATAAGCGTGGAATTAAATGATGAGTCTGATATTTTACTCTTCATAAAATAGCTTTGCGTGAAGACGTAAAGTCAGTTAAGGTATTCAGCCTATTTAGGGAAGGTTTAGGACAGTTCTAACGACTATTGTCTTCCAAGTATTACGAGAACCACTTCTTGATCGTCTCCTCCTACATCATTTCCTTCTTTATTTCTCCTTAAACTCTCTCTGCCTTCATACTGTCTCCAAATTCGACTTTATTCTTTCCCCTACCCTTTTAACCCAACATTTTCATTTTTATCACAGCCTTCAACATCAGACTAGCTTACAATATTTCCTCCACCCACTCTTTCTGGCTTTTTCGGATTTCCCTTATTAATATGCTCTCTTCGCCCAATATCTCTACAACTTCAGTGTTTGTGTGCTTCTCTGCCTAACTTATTTTCTCTCTTCTTGATTAGAGGTCAAATAATTCTTCGATGTCTTTGATACTATATAAAAATGGGGTAGTAAATGCTAAGAAAATTTATCATTGAAGAAATTGGAGGGTGATGGATTGAAGGCTTTTATGAGTATGTAGTAGAGGGATCAAGATAATAAGCGGGATAGGGAGGAAGTCAAATAAAGTAGTCCAGATGGTATTGCAGGGGGTAAATTCGAAGAATGGCGGATGGAGCAACAATTGAGAATTGGTGACTTCTAACAGAAAATATTGGGTAAACAGGAAAGAGTGAGAAAAGGATAGGCATTCTGAGCTGTAAGAGAGGGGTGGAAAATACATACATGAGATGCTGATCAAGAAAATTATGGAGAGGAAAAGCAGCGCTTAGAAAGCTGAGGGTACCGTTCAAAACTCATTACTTCATAAAATAGAACCAGTAATAATAAATTAGCTATCACTGAAAATGCATCGGCCATCAGTTGATTGGCAATGGCACAAGATCAGCGATATAACTGTATTATCCACTAAGGGTTATTTCGTGAATGTGGATCAATTGAAATAGCTGTAAATAATTATAATTATGATTTTTAGCTCGCTAGCATGGGAATGACCGAATTATACTGATATATGCTGGTATTATAGACGGGAAATTGAAAATTATCTGCAATCTTAGACTCTCAAATATAGTGTGTCGACCAGTTTTTCAGACGCAATCAGCCGAAAATATCATTCAATAAAATGTTTATCATTAACGAATGCATTTCATGCCAAATAACATTCTTATTTGTATTTTATATTAATTATTTTTATAACACGTTGTAGTTGAATAATTGACAGAAAATTGCGAATACTATCAAGTTATTTGGTTAAATAGTTTCTGCCTGTCTTATCTCGCTTCTCTCCAGCACCCCACCACATATTTGACCGTTTAGCCACCGTCTCAGACGCGCATAAATGTAAAATCAAGTACGCTGTTCTCTCTCACTCTCGTCACTTTTTCCGCGTTACACATCGGCTTTCTTTGATACGATAGTTGATACTTTCCGATCTATTACTTGCCAGACTCTGTTTCGCTCTCAATTGATGTGCTTATTGTGCTTTGAACGTTTAGTGCTTCCTTTGGGGCTGATAATCTCACTCGCAGGATTAGTTCCAATTTTCCAACATGAAATTATTTTGGGAAAATCGAATAATTGTAAGCAGGCCACAGACGTTCATGAACAAAGTGTAACCATGAGGTGGTACCTCAAATTTGATGTTTCACTTACAAGGTAAGCATTGGCAATGACTGTTACAATGTCTATACATACTGTCCCAAGTGTAAAATATATGACTAATGCTATTAACGAGAAGTCAGCTATGAGACAGTTCTATATTAGGGAGATTGACCAATGAGGTAATTAGTAATTCTTTTTTTCCAAGGCCATTTTTTGTTAGATAAAAAGTTAATTAAATTATGTTCGTGAAAAATACCTACCTGTCTTTCCTGAATATCTAATTATTACCCGAAAAACCTTGAGTGTAAATACTCAAAAAACGGAGGAAAATCATTACATCAGATCCTAAAATTATATCTTTCGTGAAATTGAGTTGCAATATAACTAAGTCTTCGTAAGGCTTGGTTAAAAGCAAACCTTTGCCCCATTAATTATTCTCTTTATCTTGGAAATCCCATATAATGATTCTCTCATTCCACCTTATCTACCTGTCACATTGATCTAACTATAGTTTTCATTATTTTCGAATAATAATATAAGAGGAAATATTACAAGAAAGTATTACAAGTAGTATTACAAGCATTCAAAATATTTCAAAGACAGTTTTATTGATGCTAAAGGATATGACAAAAATAGTTGAAAATTTACATCGACATTTTTTCGCGATTTTTTTATAAGCCAAATTATAGTTTTTAATTATACTGAAGGTTGATATAAGGGTAAAAATTTTATTGATGGCCATTTGTACTCCATTTTATTGGGAGTTTGGGAAGGAAAGGTTATGCAGAGAAAGTAAAAGTGTTCCTTAATATTTGTCTTTTGATATCTCTATAGCAGTGTCATTTTGGAGAGCATGTTAGACATGTTAAACTCAAAGAGTTTAAAATAGCAGTCAAGTTGTAATATTAATTAGTTCACGAAAGAATTCAACAAAAGTTATTAATTCTCCTGATTGATGCATCCTGATTCAGTCCGTGTTTTCGAGACCTGCGGCAGAAGTTCAGGAGTTGCCCCGAACATTTTCGACATTTATCCTAAAAAAGAATCAGGAAATCAAAGCTTAAATCTAAAAGTGTAAAACAATAAGTATGTCCATTATTTGGACTCATCTCATTTTCGTAACTCATATGCGCATCCGGCTCTCGATTAATAATTTTTGAATTTCAACCAGCGACGTGAGTTTTGGTGATGCTTGTAAACTCCACAATCTCTCAGCGAATAAACATCAGAAACAGATTGTTCTACAGACGTCATATTCCATCAGTTTTTGTGCTTTAATGGAGTCTGAACATGTCCTTATTGTTAGTTGGAGCTGCAGGCAAATGGGCTTCAGTGGCTATCACCGAACACGGTCCAATGGAACGAACTGGATTCAGCCGATCTTCAGGGGAACCCATGGTACTGTGACTGCTCTCTTAAACCTCTAGCCAATTCCATCAGAGTGTTCATCAGAACGAAGGCGCCCAGCATGTCCACTGGTCTTCTGTAAGTGGTCAAACTAATCTTATAAATTTCAACCGAATTGGTATTGACTTATTTATCCCAATTATCAATGAACACTATTTCCCGAGAATTCTGAGTTAGTATTAAAAATTATTCCGGTTCTTGTTAACTATTTGTGTCATCCATCAAACAATTTAACTCTCTATAATTTCCGAAACTTCTCATTTTGATGCCAAATTGCATTGAATTGACGGTCATTAATTGGGTGTGGACAGTGAACCTTTCTCACTTACGATTGGTGTGTAGAAAAAATATATGAAATACAGTACCTATGTATAGTGATTTTTTATAACTTAGGACACACCAATTCTCTTAACCCCTGAAAAATGTACACTTAGGGATGCATTTTGTTGAAGTTCATCGGGGAAACCCTAAATACAGGTAGTAGTTCTGATGTGGTGATGTAAAAGTGGGCACCTGATTTCGGTGCATCTAAACAATAAACCTGTCAACCGTCTCTCAAGGTGATCAACGAGACGATGCGACCTATTGATTAGAAAATAATGTATTTCTGGTATTATTTGATTAAAAAGGATTAGACCATTCAGCTTTACTATGGTTCTGAAATTGCACTGTATCAATCGTCACATCATTATCTTAATGTGAGAAAGTTGTTTGCTCTTTTCAACAGTGTTATCCTCAGGATTACCCATTTCCTTCTTCTCTGATGTTTCTGAAGGAGGGGCGTATTCAAAGGGGAAAAAGTTTTAAAATTATTTTTGTCCACATATAAAAATGTCCCATGCTCTTAGCAAGATCTATTCTAGTAGCGGGCCAAAGTTCTACTCCTCGTAATCTTCAGAGGAACTTAGATATTTTTACGCCAAAAGAGGGAAAGTCGCTCGGCGTGCGAAAAAATACAATTTCGCTCTAATTTGCCCTTAAGTGAGTCATAGGGTCTCATTGGCAAACTGGAAGAACACAAAATGAGGTAGTAGTAGATAAACTGTTTCAATGAGCTAGTAGTAACTTTGAATTAGCAAATGCTTTTCACATTAACTAAGCCCATTTCTTTTAATAAATCCAAACGCAGAATATTTAATATGTTTTTAAAACGTGTTCCGATTTGGAGTTCCATGCAAAATGGTGACCTTATCCCGAAATTGCAGGTGCTCCTTCCCAGACTATCTCAAAGGCATAAACATCCTCACCACATACCCGGATGATTTTGATGTGAGCCTCAACAACGGCACCACTTTGGAAGAAGAAGATGGATGGACGGGGAACCCTCACGATCCCCGGCGCCGCCTCTGGAGCGACTGCGATAAGATACCCTCGAAGATGCTCATGAGCTCCCATGGCGGACTGGCCTCGGCCCTCGGGGCCGTCGCCGTCACCGTACTCGTCTCCCTGCTCATTGTGACAGTACTCGTCTACGTGGTGAGGAAGTCCGTCCGATTGGAGAGCTTGAACCTGCCGGGGCAGGTCCGCTACGTGAGGGGCCCGCCCTCCAAAGACGAGGACGAGCACGTTATCATGGACATGAGGTGGGCGACAGTATCCAAGGAGGGCAACGGCCCCGGGAAGGCAGCTGTAATCCTGAACAGCAGGGCCCTCAGCACCGAGCACTCGTGGCCCAAGAGCTAACAGCCACCCCCGCCGAACCGCGCCACGTCCGTCTCCGGACACGTGAATGAGGCGCAGTAGCACCCTCTCCACGCACCACTAAACCTAAAGAGTGGGGTTCCGAAGATTCTATCTACTACGTGTAGACAGTAAATTCTTCTCGGGATTTCATCCGGGTAATCTCCTCCATCTCCATCGATGGCAGCGATGGAGATGGAGGAGATTACCCGGATGAAATCCCGAGAAGAATTTACTGCCATCATCCGCCGGGAGAAATTGAAGTCCTATACTACGTGTAGAAATGGAGTTCGTTAGACTAATGTTGGTCGGACCAAAATCTTTCCCGCAATTGGGATGGGGATATACATAGGTGTTTTACTTGAATAGAAATGCAGAGAATTACCCGGTGATAGCCTCGGAACATTGAATATTGGACTATCTCTCGTTAATTCTTGTGGCGTGTGTGAAACCACCTGTAGTGGTCAAATATGAACCGCATGAAAAACACTGAGGATGGGAAAGTGTGTTACCTACCTTAGACTTTGCACTGTACATATATTTGCACCAATAAGAGTTTCACTCCATAAATCTGACCGTTTCCACAACCCCTCCATTCGAAAACCTGCCTTGAAGTGTCTAGCGTCCTGTGATTGATACACCTGGCGTTGAACGTCGTTAAATTAATTGATAAACATGCATAATATATTTAATACAGGGAAGTCATAAGACAAGAAATGAGACAAGAAATTACACGGTTACTTCTGTGATCCCTGCGCTGCCAACTAGTCTCTTCCGTTAGCGTTTTCCTCGTTCCACAAGGTCGAGTTGTATCCCTAATACTCGTAGAAAGAAATGAAAGGGTGTGTCTTCTACTGTTGATGGAGATGTTACGAATTTTTTAGTACCCTGCAAGACCCCGCTAGGGAGTGCGGCAGGGGGTGAATACACACCAGACTAATTTCGCCCCGAATACCTCTATGACCCTACCGCGGTGGGACATTGCTATTCTGATCCCTTTTCGTTCGCGGAAATAATGACATCTTCAACCTAGCTGCCCTACAATTGATATCTCTGATTGCATTGACATGATCTCTCCTACCGTAGTACGATGGGGGTAATAATACATTTTCAATATTACTGCTAAAGCGACGCCCTTCCAATTTATGCTAAAGCTGAAATCTGCAATTTAACCTTCGTTCCGTGAGTAACTCCCAGGTTAACTCCTCTAATATTTTGGATACGCCACTAAGTTTATCATAACAATGTTTTACGAATTTAGCTCCTCTACGCTACACGCGATCTGATTCGGCAATTAATCCAACCTCGTGAGGATCCCATATAATTGCAGCATATCCTATATAAGGCCTAACCAGCGAAAGATTACATTTCCCTTTGACTTTTTCATCAAATTTACCCGGCACTCTTCTAATAAATCCTAATTTTTTTGTTAGCTTGGGCGCATATTCCCCTTGTGTATTTCGCCCAGGAGAGATCGTAAGAGAGAGTAATTGCTAGGTATTTAATTGAGTCTACACATTCCATTTTGGTGTTCCCAACGCAGTGGGTGTTCGGGTGGGAATTGCCTTTTTCCCAAAAATTTAGGTCTATGCACTTTCTTAAGTTTAATTCTAATTTGTTGTGTCGCAACAGCGTTGCATAACAATAGGATCTCAGATAAAGCTAATGTATTCTTCGGATTACGGATATCACAGTATACGACTGCATTCATTGAGTAGCTTCAGGCGTGATGTGGTGGAAGTCGAACATAATGAATAATTGATCGTTTTTCCACTAGATAGCTATCAAGTGGAAAAGTGCTACGATCATGTATTCATCAAAGCACTGCATCGTCGGCAAGTTAACGTATCTTACTAGTGACTACGGAGTCAATATCGTTAGCCTAAAGTAAGAATAAACGAGTTCCAATGACACTTCTTGGGGAACACCTGAAGTAACTTAAACACCATTTAAGCTAACTCCATCTGGGACTACTCTTTGAACCTGACCATTTAAAAAGTCTTTAATGCAACCACAGATATTTTTGTTAATGCCATTTGCTTCTACCTTTACAAGCAGTTTACTTTGAGGTACTTTGTCCAAGGCTTTCTTAAAATCTAAAAAAAATCGCGTCCACTGGGACATTGGTCTCTCCCAAAGTAAGAATATCATGAACTAAAGGCGCAAGTTGTGTCTCGCAGGATCTACCTTTGCGGAAACCATACTGATTTTTCATTAATAACTCCTGATTATCGAGGTTTCTCACGATCAAACTAGGAACTACGTTCCATAACTTCTTACGAAATGGATGTGAGGGAAATAAGTCTGCAATTGCTCGGCTCCTCCTTGTCTCCGTTTTTAAATATTAGTGCTGCGTTAGCCGTTTTCCAATCTCTGGGAACCTTGTGATCTACCAGCGACTTCTTAAATATTATTTCTAGATACGGCCCAATTTCCAAAGCTAGATCCCTAAAAATACGAGCGAGTATTTAATCGGCCCCGGAAGTTTTATTAGGCTTAATATTTTTTAGCAAGTGTTCTTTTTCATAATATGATATTTCAATTTTGGGCATCGGTTGACCGGCACGATTTGGTAAGCTATCGGTAGCATTCGGTGAGACATCGGTGAAGATGCTTTGAAAGAAGGAATTTAATAAGTTAGCCTGTTCCAAACTGCTGGTTACTCTGTCGCCTAAATCATTGTTGAGTGAATTGACGAATTTTTTCCTCTTGAATTCGACTAGCGCTTTCCGAAATTCCTTCTTGGCATCCGCCCTAGGTATCTTGTAATCATTACGGGTCTCAATTCTTTTGTCGCTAGAGATATCATCCCCAGGATTTTTCATCTTGCGTGACATAGACTTTGACGTCGCAATGCTTTTCTAACATCCGCGTTTTACCGTCTAGGTTCCGCGTTATCTTTCATAAATTTACTTGGAATGAACTTATTGACTGATGAGGTCTCTTGGAAGTGATTCCACGTACCCTCAGTCGTTCGGTGTTTATTGTCTTTCATAAAACTAGCAAATAGATTCTGTAGCACGCACTTTAGGTCATTGTAGTCCCCTTCTTTAAGCTAGTAAACTACATGGTTTTGTTGGGGAGGCGACCGACAGCTAAGGTCATTTGCGCCGTTAGGGATGGGTTTAAGCTAGTAAATTTTACTTTTAGGTTTCTTATTTCGGGCCCCGTGAGGCAAAAGCTGAGTATTAACTGCCCTGTGGTCAATAATTTCTTTAATGATTTCTGAAATAAAGACTTTTTTAAGGATATTCGTTGCTAACAAATCGAGAATATTATCGCCCCTAGTTAGCGCAGTGACAAGTTGATTCTAGGAGTTAATCGTAAAAGATTTCAATAGCGATTCGCAGATATTTTGGTCTTAACCCCTCGTTTCAAAAGTGTATGTGCTCCAGTCAATAGATGGGAAATTGGAATCTCCACCGATTATAATGTCGCGATCATGGTGATGGGTTAAGAAACCATTAATTCGCTGATATAGTATTGAATTATTTCTGTCGTACGGTGGTCTGTAAATGCGCATACATATTTTTTTTTGGATTGAGAACTTTTAATTGACCACCAAACGCTAAACAAACCATTACCAGCAATTACCTCAGCTCTGCCGACGTAAGCCGTTTTTACTCCAATAAAGACATGACCCCCGATTCTATTTGTTCGATCATTTCTGTAAATGGAAATTTTACATTTAATGGTTTCAATACCCTGCCAATAATATAACCGAAAAAATTACCAATGCCAAGGGCAGTAGAATAGCAAAGTGGTATTTTTCAACAATTTTATTGTATATTTCAAGAAAACGTTGTTGGAGCTATAGAATTATAAACCAGGAACATAAACTGAAAAAAGAAGATAAAGAGGAAATGAGATAAAAGAAGATAAAAGAAGATAAAAGAGATAGAGAGATAAAGAAAAGAAGATAAAAGAGAAAAGAAATAAAAAGAATAACTCATTCCTCTCCTTTGTTAAATATTCGTTGATTTTAAAACTTTCCCTTCTTAGAGTTTGAATGAGTGAGAGTATTCAGAAGGACTGATCTATTTGTATTTATTTGGGCCTCGGCGCATTATATACGGAAAACTAAAATTTAACAATTAAAACTTATATATGGTTCGTTTAGCGTATTAGAGATTTATGGAGGAGCTCCTCTTGACGGCTAAATAATCGCATCTTAGATTTCCTTGGGTCACACGTACAAGAACATTGAAGTTTAATCCTCCATTTTCAAAAGTCTATTAACATTTGCACCTCCAAATTGTCCTATTCAAATTAATAATATAAATGGTAACGGTTGAGCAACGTGCAACGCCAATCAGGCAAACCTGAGCTAATGTTAAATGAAATATTAGGAATTTCATTTCATGTGACGCGAGAAGCGAGCTAATAGCACCGCTGCTCATGCAACATGTTAATGAAAGTGAGTGGGATATGTTTCTTACAGGATATGTATGTTGAAATGCTTCGTGGAAACCAGTGCAGTTTAGTGGCGCTTCTCTTGGCGTTTGAAGGCTGCGCATCCTTCGATTCCAACGCCGAAAAGCTATACGGATGTTGCCGCTGAGTCAAGGACAGTTCAACGTGGATGCCCGCGACTCCAGGCGAGGACAACTCAAGGGGATTCAAACGCCCTGACCCAAACGCTCTGCTGGTCAACTGCTCTGGCCGGCACGCGACTCCCTTCGCCGGAACCTACTACGTGTGGCCCGGAGTCCCGAGTCACTCACGAAGGGAGGAACAGAGCCTCGAGCCCAGTGACGCGGATGTCCCTGTGACGAGGGCGGACTTCTCCTCCTGTCAGCTCTTCGGTGGGGTGCGACTTCTTCCCACCAATGAAACTAGGATGCTGAGGGAGTTATCCCTGTCCCACAACACAATTTGGATCCAGCCCGGTGTCCTGTCTGGACTTCCAGCGTTGAGATTTCTCGACATCAGCCACAACAGGTTGAGTTCCTTCCCGCCAGATATTCTGCCTCTTACCTCAGAGCCATTCATGTCCTCGAACATGAAGGTATTCCTGCTGAGCCACAATAAACTGCGTAACATCCCTTGGGAGGAGTTCCTGAGGATGCCCATTTTGGAGAGTCTAGATTTGAGCAGTAACTACATTTACACTTTAGAAAATGTTTTCGCCGGAGTGAAGACCGAGTTGATCTTCAAAAGCATCAAGGTAACTTTTCTGCATTTTGTGATGAAATTAAATTTTTGATAATGTTCGTTTATTTTCTTCTATTCCATCCAAACCGAAGGAATCTGTTGGGTAGACAGGCTGAAGGTCACACTCTTGTTTGCGCAGTAAATATTAAATTGAATTAAAAGGTGCGACATAAACGTTCCCATTAGAGCAATCAAAAACCGATATTTCTTTTGATTTCTCTGCACCTAATTGGAACTCATGGATACATTCAATCATTTAATTTACGAGAGGGTATTAATTAAGACTTATTACACGTCGACCTCTTTGCAATTAAAATGCCTAACCCAAGTTTTGCATTCCGAGAAAAAAATCAACCGTCTTTTACGATTAAATGGGAAAATTTTGAAGAACATATTTATTCCAAATGGGACGCTTTTTAAATTAACCGCCCCACAGATAGGCACCGTTTTTCAATCTTAGAGAAGTCAGCTCCTGACAGGTTACCATGGATTATAGCTCAAAGCCTGGTTTAAAAAAATATGAGTTGGCTACCTAAAAAAAAGTATTTTTTTTTAATTATGAAGGATTCCAAAAAAATAATATTCAACATTTATTTCCCCTATCCTGACAAAAAAATTTACGTTTCAAAGTGATTTACTACGATTTTAATGAAGAAAACTGGTGCCGTCCTACCATAAAAAAAAAACCATAAACACAGCAATCAACCCGAAGGTCGGTTTAGTAGGTGATGGTAGAGCTCACCCATGCACTAAGCCCGACGGCGTCGTGTGAATATTCACACATCAGGGAAGGTGGGCCAGTTCCTTTCCCTGTGCCGGTTATGGTTACCCAGGAAGAACTGGTACCCGAAAAATCAACTAGCTTGGGTGGAGCCCTTGTCCGGGAATCGAACCCGGGACCCTCCGGTCAGAAGTCCAACGCTCTACCCACTGGACCACAGCGACCCGCCGTCCGACCATTTATTCCGAAATACAGATTGAAAAGAAACCATATGCTACCAGTCAACATACAATATAAGGCCGCGGACGGTTACGTTAATGTTTCTAATTCACGTAAGTCACGGTCCAACCTAGAAGGTGTGAGGAGTTAGACGAGCTATACTAACCGCAAGTGATTCAATTTGAACCTGGTCGCAAAAGGTGGTCATATTCTGTAAATAATCCATCGTTACCTTTGTTTTAAAACAAATTCCAAGAAACTGCGTGAGATGGAGCGGCCCATTCAGTCCATTCCTATGGTGCTCTTCCTCCCTCCTAATTTACCTTGGACCACCTTCTCCTTCACCAATTATTTAAAATCCCTCATGCATGTAAACTGAACTCCATTAATGTGGTGCTTTTATTATTTTGTAAAATTGTATTTTTAAATCCTGTGTTTATGCGTTAAGTTTTATTGTTGTATTTTGTGTTTTCTTTGTTATTTGTTCAATGTAATTGGCATGGTGCTATTTTTGGATGCATAATAAATAAATAAAAATATGTAAAGAATGATAAAGACATCGGTTTTCGTAGTCGCGGTCCACGACGTTAAAGCAAAATAAGGTGATTCACTGGTTCACTGGTATTCATAAGGTGATATGATGCCGTCACGTGTGTCATGACTTATATATACTGTGTGTAATGTAGCGGTCAATGGAAGGGGTGGAGGAAGTCTTTGGGGAAAAATCCTGGTGGAATGGGAGATGTGGGGAATGGTCACGTTAGGGATTTTGTTATTGGGTGGGAGGAAAGGAGGGGGCGAGGGCGAGAAGCCGTTGCGCGGGTTACAATGTAAGTACTTAATTAAGTAATTAATGTACAATCATTAATGGTGATTTTTGTGAGTGGAAAAATTCCGGTGGAGAATAAGGATGATGAGATTGGATCTTGGTCATTTTGGAGCAGTGGATGCTTTCATAGTAGTCTAATAGGTTCATTACAGTCCAAATGAGTTAAAAAATTTTCAAATCCATTTTGTGTGAGTGTTGATGCATATGTTCAGCAGCTGCCGATCTTTCAGTATGACCTAGTTGGTTAGAAAGCTAAGTTTTTTTTTGAAAATCGGAGCGAGTTCGTTAGTTAGTGTAGGGTGGAAAGGTAATTTTAGGTATATCTTTTCATCTGTGGGTAATAATTTGGTGCTGTCTTGAATTAGTTTTTTGTGTTTTTGTTTCTTGAGGATCCTATCCATGATGTTTGGGTTGTAAGCATTCATAGAATCGGTTCACTTTATGTACTCCAATTCTGATTGAAATGTTGCTTTGCTCAATGGGACGTTAAGGAGTCTATGGTCTATGGAGGCCATGTATATTACAAACTGAAAGGAGTTGTCATCGGGAGAAGAATTGTAGTCGTTTTTTGGGGAAATTGCTTGGATTTTTCTAGAAAGACAGAACAATTTGTTACGGTATTTATGTTTTGTAACAACATGTACTTTCCTTTCAAATTCCAGCCAATCTGAAAATTCTCGGTTGTTAAGACCTTTTCTTAGTTGCAGGTGTACTTGGTGGCATTCCAGATCTTCGGAACAAACTAGAACATGAATGCCACCAGCTACACCTGAAACTAAGAAAAAGAGTAATTTATTGATGAAAATAGCTTTAGTATTTTTCTAAGTATTCTCCAAGATAATTAATAAAGTATCTCTATGATTTATAATCTAAAGAGAATTTACATTAAGAGCCCGTAATGAAATTAATACGATTAATTTTCTCCCCAGAAAAAAGTGATAAACGACTTTATGTAGGGTTTTTAATGTTGACTATATTTCATTCAGCAATCATGTTTGGTATTGTCGCAGTAAGCAAAAAACTACAACTACCATATATTACAATACACATCTGACTTCTCACCTGACGACGCCGACTACAATTCCGGCGTAACTATTGTCCCCGAAATATGGTCCAACGCGGAGTAAGTCCCGTAAGACTTAGATCTTCAATATCTGCACACCGCGGAAGCCTTTACAAGGAATAGCATATGCAAGTATTAGACATACTTTTTCTGTTTGTATTGATAGCATATACATCAATTAAAGTTTTCTATAGGTTATTTTATGCTGGTGTAAATTTAGTAGCTTGTGTGTAGATAAATCTTTGATCTCCCTAATCAGTCTCATTCCAACCCCAAGCTATTTTCATATCAAATTCCCGGGAAGTCTTAAGATGGGGGTAGATACAATGTAAAAGGAATGGAAATTTCATTCCCCGTGCTTAAAGCAATGGTCAATCACCTGGAAAAATCATAACGCTAAAAATTTATCAATATTATTCCTACATATTTTAACGTGACCTTGATTAAAGTAGTCGGTCATCCGAAAATTGAAACGGGAAGATGACGCTATTCTCTCTGCTTCTTCTTTCTTTTCAGGTAGAGAGCGCGGGTGTTTTTGTGACAGGGATGAGCACTATGATGGTCGTCATTATCGTCGCCTTTGTGGTGCTTATCATCATCAGTACTGACACTAACAAAAGGTCTTAACAACCGAGAATTTTCAGATTGGCTGGAATTTGAAAGGAAAGTACACATTGTTAAAATACATAAATACCGTAACAAGTTGTTCTGTTTTTCTAGAAAAATCCAAGCAAATATCGCCAAAAACGACTACAGTTCTTCTCCCGATGACAACTCCTTTCAGTTTGTCATTAACATGGCCTCCCCCAACTTTTCGAAAGATGAATTATCTCTACTGAACCGCGGACTCATTTTTTTAACATCTGTCCGAACAGCCTGCCTATAAAAGACCTTATTTCCCATGTAGAACATTCCATTGAATTTCTGGACATCGAATCGAAAACCCAAGTCCGAAAAAACTGCGAAAGCGCCATTCAGTCAAACCTTACTAAAATCCACCATGATAAAAATCAGGATTCACACTACTTCACCCTTATACGTTCCCTCCGAAACCACGATTGCTTCTAGCAAAAGTCCGACAAAGGAAATACATGCGTAATTATAGACAAGGACACCTACTCTCAAAAAATGAACGCCCTCATTGAGAATGGACCATACACTAATGTCTCTGGAAATCCACTCCACAAAATGGTCCAAGATACAAAATCCGCAATCGCCAATTGCAAACTCCTTAGTGACAAAGCACTTAAGTTTAAACTGGCCACATCTAATCCAATCCTCCCACGCCTTTATGGCCTTCCCAAGGTACACAAAAAAGATTGTCCCATGCGTCCCATCGTTTCCGCGATCAACTCTCCTACATACAATATTACGCAATGGCTCACTCAACAGTTCACCAACATCGGTTTCCAAAGTACGTACGTTGAATGTTAAAAAAACTGCCTTGATTTTATAAATATTATCAAAGACATCACACTAAAAGACCGATTTTTTAGCTTCCTTTGATGTCGACTCATTGTTCCCTAGTGTACCTATTCCAGACACAACAAGCTTCTTGGAAGATTAACTCCGTTCTAAACATATCCCCAATGAAATTATCGGAGAGTATGTGCTATTGACAAACCTGATTATAAATCAAAACTACTTCACTTTCAACAAAAATGTATACAAGCAAAATCTTGGCACTACAATCGGCAATTCACTTTCCCCTTTCCTGGCGCACATGTTTATGTCCAAATTTGAAGATAACTGTGAAGCCACTTTCGACTATTTCCCTGCCACTTGGCTAAGATACGTCGATGATATTTTTGCAATTTATGATACCAACCCAGCACCTATAGAACATTTCTTGGAAAAAACTCAATAGCCAATAACCAACCATTAACTTCACCCATGAAAGAGAAACCAATCAATCCCTCCCGTTCCTATATATCGGAGTAAACCGAACTACTACAAATAAACTTTCCTCCGACATTTACAGAAAACCCACACACACCAAAAACTACATACATCAGTCGTCTTTTGAACATGATACACACAAACACGCGGCGTTTCTAGCAACATAACAAACATTTCCTAGTCCATGGACTCCTTAACGTCCCATTGAGCAAAGCCACATTTCAATCAGAATTGGAGCACATAAAACGAACCGATTCTATGAATGCTTACAACCCAAACATCATGGATAGGATCCTTAAGAAACAAAAACACAAAAATTAATTCAAGACAGCATCAAATGAAAAGATTTTCTTAAAATTACCTTTCCACCCCATACTGATTAAAGGACTCGCTCCGATTTAAAAAAATGGTAGAAATCCTATATTCGTCACCAGCAACAAACTCAAACCACTTTTGGGAAACCCAAAAGATCCCATTGATCCACTTCAAAAATCAGGCATATACGAGATAAGTTGTCCCGAATGTGACCAATCGTACATTGGACAAACACGTAGAAATATTCCCACACGATGTAAAGAACACATGGCCTGCTACAAATTAGGTCATACTGAAAAATCGGCAGTTGCGGAGCATATGCATCAACACTCACGCAAAATTGATTTGAAAAATTAAAAACCCATTAGCACAGTACCGGTTTTCTCTACAGTTTTCTTATTCTCCATTCTTATCGTCTCCAATAATGCATTCTATATTTCCATTTCCTGAAACATCTTCCCCGTTTTATCCCGTTGACTCTTGCATTACATTCATTATTAATGGATTATGATCTGAATTTTCGTCTGCTCCTGGGGAAAGTGCAATTTAATTACGCTTTTCCTATATATGTGCATTACCAATAGTGTCTACCTGATTATATCCCAATTATAGTCACAAAAGCTATTATACTCCCATAGATACATATTGATTTTTTTTATTTTTCCACATACTTTATTTTAATATACGGTGAGTTTCGCCGACTTGCTGCATCGTCAAATACAAATTTCATTTACATAGAGAACAGAAATGCAGAAGCTTAGGACAGATGGGGACTGGGGTGGCAATGGTTAGTGGGTGAGGAAGGGTAGAACGCTGAAGGTGGGGGGAGAGAGGGTTGGGATTATTTGGGTAAGTCAAGAGGGCTGTCCTGCGGTGTTAAACCAAATGTTCATCATGATTTAACCCTGTCTCCTGCAGAGCTCTGTTGCTTTCGCTCCGCGGTCTTTCTTTGTTCCTAAATCGTAGTCTCCTACCTCACTTCCACCTCTTTAATTCTCCTACCGTGGTGTTCCAATGCAAAATCACTATCATATGTTTCCTTCTGGGATCACTACGGTACAAATAAAGCCTTCAAACTGATTGCTTATCCTGTCGACTTCTTCCTCCCTATGACTTCTTAATGGCATGTAGACCTGAGCAATGATTATACTCTTTGGTTCAGCTTTTTCCTCTGCTTATAATATTCTATCAATTGTTTGCTTTCTGCTTACTATACTTATTTCTACCTTTTTTCCAATATTATTAACACCTCTTGCTGTCTATGTTCTCCGCAGTATATTCCACAGGACCAATGGCTACGGTAAACCCCCATATCTTTACATCTCACCTCGCACAACCCAAAAACAACTGCATTTTCCATCTCTATCCCTCACTTTTTATTCTCTAAATTGTTCTTCAACATATTCCTAATATTCCAAGTTCCTATTCTAACTAGTTTGGTCCTTTTCTTTATCTTCTGTGCTGTTGCTGTGCTGTGAGATTATGCTCGGGGAAGCCTTGTTTCTCCCCCTGCTGGGCATGACACTGGATGGCATACAGTCCAGTTGTTGCCAGGATACATTCCCATCAGTAGTGTCCACCCTAACAATCTTGGGATAAATAATAAATAATTGAGATGATCTCCATTTTTCTTCCTCAAGTCTTTTTTTCATGTGACACCATCGCTCATATGACCCCTCTTTAGGTCAGACACCACCTATCCCTAGAACTATCGGGATGACATGGTTGACCTTGATAGGAGTAAATGCCATTGCTCTCACTAGAATAGCCTTAAAGATAGCTGGAATATACATAATTAAATTTATTTTATTAGCTACTGAAATGGTGATGAAAACGGGGCTTCTCACCAAAAAGGAAATATCCATTGACAAGTTATTCACATTCCTCAGTAAATAACCTTTCCGAATGTTATTAAACTAAGTACTGCTTAAAAGTGTCCCACAGCATAGTATTTATTATAATTTATTTATTCGATGTGTCTATTGCAACAGTGTTCATTAAAATGGACCAAATAACAGTAAATATGAATATTTTGGGAAAATATCGACAGTGGTAGAAATGGATATTTGTAATATGAAAAACAAGAAATAGCAGCAGTGGTAATGGTAACAAAATAAATGAAATATCTGATAACAATAAAGGAGAAGGATTTCTCTGGTCCTCTCATGGCTCCAATCACATCAGACCTACCTTGGGGACGACATGTGTACCACATGAAGTACTGCCTTGGAGAAGCTATTACATGTGAAACACATAGTTGGAAAATATAGTGATGAGAAAGTGTATGAAACATGATGTCTCTCATTACTGATATCCCTCAATGGATGAATTGTGAGCATTTGGAACCAATCCCAGAGAATATCAATTTAAGAATTGAACAAAATACAGATAAAAGTTGCCTAGTTGGTGAAAACTGGCAAGAAAAACACACTTTTCACAGATACTACAGAACCCTGTATGCTAGACTTGAAAACTAAACCTTGGATAAAACTTATGCTCTAAGTACATAGGTATTCCTTTCTGAAATCTGTAATGTTGATGGATTGAGCAGATGGATAGATGATATTTATTGTATTTACAAAGATTTTATGCGTGATACAAATGATTTCATATTTGTCTTTGAGGAAATTAAGCTCCATATTATATTGCATAAAAACCTACCTTAACAGGTAGATTACCTAATAAAATATATATATATATATACACACACAGGAATAAGATAGGGATGTTGGACGGGATGAAGGGAGGAAGGAAGCACACAGAGATGAAGAGGGACCTGATATAGAGTAGGTTGCTGGATTGTGTTTCGTTAGGAGTCACAAAATATTTATTTGGTAGTTGTGCCCATTCAAAAACCTACCTTGACTGGTAGATTACCATATAATAATAATTATATTACATGGTCAGAATGTAAAGGCTATATATGCTAACCATGCGGTCAAACTGATAAATTCAAGAATATATTAGGTTTGTATCACCCATAACCATAATCCTTTGCTATTTATATGAAGGGGAGGTAAATGAAAACTGAACACCTCATACAACAACCAGTCCATGCACCAACTAGGATATAACCCAACAACTGTGTGTGCCTATGAGTTGTCACTATGCAGTTCTTCTAACACACCAATGGCAGTGTTGATATGTAAGAAGCTTCTAGCTTTTAGCAGACTGTGTGTTTTGATGAGTATTCAATTTTCACTTTATTGCCCTTAGTAGGTTACTAGGTAAATGGAGATAATCTTCTCCATATTACTAAATGTAGGTTTTGTAGTAGGTAAGCAGATTTACTCTACAGATACAACTGTGGAACTATAGACGGTGAAACTGTTGAGATTTCATTGAAAACTTAAAGTATTAGAGCTAAAGGTAATATGACACATTCTATAGGACACCATAAAATATATTATGTGCCAGCATATGTCTGCCTGTATTCTCTTTTTTTTTTATGGCATAATCCAGAGCAGCTGTTGCACCAAATGAAATGAAAACAACACCTTTCAGGAAAAAAGTTGTACCTCAAATCTCATAACCTTCTAGAAAGCAAACAAAAATTTAGCAAAAACCATTGAAAAAACACGAGTGATAAAATTTGCTCAGTCATTTAACACAAATATAACATTGAAGCCACACAGGATTTTTCCACATGTACGTTGAACAGCACCGGTGACAATGGGCAACCCTGCCTTACACCTCTTCCTAACACTGCCTATCCGGACTTTCCGTTCCACACTCGCACCTGAGCAGTCTGAGGTATGTACAGGTTGCCTCCTGTCCCTCCAATCTATTAAATTTTTTGCAATATACTCATTAATTTTTCCCAATTCACTACATTAAATGCCTTTCCGAAATCTATGAAACAGACAAATACATCCTGATTGTATTCTATATTCCTTTTGATTAGTGATCTCATTACTGCAATGGCATCACGCATGCCTCTCTCCTTCCTGAACCCAAACTGATCATGCCCTAACATTTGCCTTATTCTCTACCCTTCCATTGAAAATCCTGAGAACTACTTAAGCTGCATGGGAAATTAAATTTTTTGTCCTGTAGTTTTCACATGATGTAGCCTTTGTCTTTTTTGAAATCGGAGGTGTTTTGTGGCCAAATCACTCAATGGCCACCTGACTGGGGTCAATTGCTTTTGTAGCCACCTCACTGAGGAACAGACTCTGTGTGGGCTACCATTCATCTGGGCTCTAACCTTCAACCTATCTGACATGAGTGTCTCTACCAGAAGCAATGATCATTGCTCCCACCAGCACTGCTCCAGGGGTCTTTGGAACACACAACCTCTAACACCATATCAAGGTTGTAGGCCATGTGAGAGATATTTGTATATATATATATTTATTTAAACCCAGAGAAACATATACAAATGAAACCCATGGATATTCTGGATAGTTGGTGGCAAAACCACCTTCCCTTCAAGGAAAAGGGAAAGCATTGATATTGATGTAATTGCTTGTGTACCTGTTAATTTTTTATGCAACAATTCAATTTTCTTCGTATTAAGTGATAATATCAGATCAATTTCATCTTTCTCTCAGATCCAAGTTTTTTCCAATTCTACTTGGAAAAACCACAGTGCTTCTTATGGGCCAAGATATATGGTAAATACAGTACAAAATGTGGATACAAGATTTTATAATAGGTATGTGAGTATTTTGGCTTCTGTAATTATGACTATTTTTCTTTGCGGTGTCTAATAATCCATTTTGACTAGGAGCTATCAAATTCGCTATACCTCTTCTGGTTCTAGTGTTGTAATGGGGGAAGGAGAGGAGGTAGGAAGGGAAGGGTGAAAAGAAAGGGGAATGGATGTCCAATTGTTGGGTGGACAGAAATAAGTGTATGAGTTACTTTTAGTTGTGTGTGGTGGTTTGAAGTATTAATGGAAGGGAGTCCTATCTGGTTGTAGGAGACAACTGGAAAGAGCTGTGGTGCCTTAGAAAAGTTGTTGAGCTGAGGATTGAAAATGAGTGGAGAGATCCCAGAATTTGCAACACTGTGCAAAGGTGCCATAGAATAGTGGGATTTGGTGATATAGGGAATTGATTAGAGAATAATGTAAAAAATGCGATGCTACAGCCTGAAAGCATTGTGCTCCTGTATGCTTTTTTTCTTCACAGGTTGTCCATAAATCCTACATTAAAATATTTATTTCTGGCATTGGTTCAAATAGTTTGAATTCCCTTTTCAAAGCAGTGTTACGTTAACCCTTTTGCTACTGTGAATGTACCTTTTCAACTTTTCTGTGGAATGTAATCATACTTGGAAACTTTATTAAAATTATATTCATCAATATTAATTAATAAAAATTTACCATTAAATAACAGTGAATCTCGATGTTGTTATTAAATCTGTGTTTTTATTATTAAGATTATGTTTTTCAAGAATACTAAAAGTTACGGGGACATGATACCCTCCCTTTTGGCCACATGTGAGGAGCGGGTTTCCTGTGAGTAAGTCGCAGGAAAGAGTTAATGGGATATTCTATGTGAAGGATTGAATCGAAACTGGAAAGTTTTTGTGATGGAGTGCAGGTCATTGAGCATTAACTTGATCTCTACACAATGGGGAAGGAGAGAAAACTATTGGGAGAAATTCAAAGAAGATTGGAACAATGGATACATAGTCTTTTTATTGACAATGGAATGCTGAAGACTGTGATAAAAGGGCAGGTTAGGTAGGCATAGGAAAGGATAAAATCTGAATGTTTGTCTGATTTATTACAGAAATATCAATTGCAGAAATATATAAAAAACAAAAATTATAGAGGTTAAATTAATGTTTGTTAGGAGAAATATCTTAAAAATAGGTTAAGGGAACCAGGAAAAGATATTACGATTGGTAAATATGGGTAAGATTAAGTTGCCATATATTATAAAAGGGATACTTAGGAAGGATAGATGAGAGAGGAAATGGTGGAATGTAATCACAGAATGGGGGACAAGAATTTAGAAAGAAATGAACAATAAAATAATAAGAAGAGCCAATTGGGTGAAGGAATTGTGGCAGAAAGAGCAGCACAACTGTATGGAATTAACAGAGACAGTATGCAATGGATGTGCATTAGAAAATTGAAGAAATGTCAGGAAGTAAAAAATAAGAATCCATTTACACTATACCAGACAGATGCAATAGAGATAGTAGTCATCAAAGCTGAACATACTCAGGCAAGATAGAAAGAATGCATAGAACTATAAGCATACTACATTACTAAATATACTAAAATATATGATAAATATAATATGCCAGTGAGTTTAGGCATGTCAACAGAATATAAAGTCAAAAAGGAAACCTTAGGTCTACGCATGTTTTTACATCTTTCCCAATCTCATTCCTTATCTATCATTATAATAATCTCATCCATAACTCAAAGTTTTCATGTCATGTTCCTAATTACTGTTTCCATAGTTTGGTTTGCGACTTTTGATACCTCTTTTTTCATAAATTCCCATTTTTATCCTAAAGTATCCAGCTCCCTTTCTTCACTCAGGATTTTCTCTAAAGCCTTCTGGTACTCTTTACTTGTCATTCATGTTAATGCTTAAATATTCCATTTCTTATACCATTTTGTCCGTTTTGTCTTTTTGAATCAGACGCTACACTTCAATAGTACTGAATTATGAGTATACCTGAGTCTGCCCCAACACCAGGACGCTTTGCGAAGTCATCACACTGTTCCTATATCTGTGGCTTACCACAGTATACAGTAGTTTAACTGACACTTTTATGAAACACCTGGCATTTTTCCTGTATACCGACACCTTATATGGTGTCTAAACTAAGCATCGATGATGATTAATTCCTTTCTCCAATAGAACTCAATTTTTAAACAAAATCAATTAAAAACAACATTTAGCCTTCCATGTACGTATACCTACGCCTCAGGTTGAACAAATTACAGACTTTAGTCGGGAGAATCTCTGTTAGGAGATTCGGAAGCGCCTTTCTCGGGAGAAACAAGGCACAGACCTGGGCCCCTGGGCCCATCTTTTCAGCATACGAACCGGTTTCAATGCTCAAAGGTATCCAATGTTTCAGAGGAAATCTGTTTTATTCTCGAGTGTCAAGTGAATCACACTTCCAATTCAATATATATATATATATATATATATATATATATATATATATATATATATATATATATATATATATATAGATATTCGACTGATGGAACCTAATTTACGTAAAGCCTGTGTGGACCTGAGCTGTCATTTCCGATTTTAGTTCAACGAAAAATATATGAGGATGCCGAATATCTCAAATCCTCCATATGCTGTTCAGGTTAAGGAATCGTTATATGAAGTCAGCTTCGGCCCGTTATCTCTCGCAGAGTAAACGAAGTTTATTTCCGATAGGAAATCTCAGTTTGAGGTTGCCATCAGAAGGAATAAGTTGAAAAAATCTTTCAGCGCTGCATCTACCGTGTTTATATCGTTCAAATACAGGTAAGATAATTTATACAAAACCAATATCTTTTTTAATTCTATTTCTTGAATATTTAACATTTTGTCATATTTTCTATTGATAGAGAAATCGAAAATTTTCACCAATTATAGTTCGTAATGGCATTAGCGTTGTGATGGCTGAATCGCGAACCCGATTAGGTGTAGTTGGGAGTACGTTGTGACCCATGTGACTAAACACGAGAGCACACGTGCTTTCGTTGGTATTATGGGATCTTGAGCGAGTTATACAAAGGAACGGTTTGCGCTCGCGCTCGGAATGTTCGTTTTAATTTGAAAGTCGAAAAGTTTAGAATAAAACCTACATCATCACAGCCTTTGATCTCTGTCTGGATCCACGGAAAATTTGAATCGGATGTAAGATGACGTAGTTGAAGTGCTATTCTTTCTGCAGAATTTTTATTGAGTTACGTTATACCTACAGTTATGTATACAGATGGAATATCTGCCTTACATTTTATTTTAGCGATAAGAGTTTTTCTGGGAAATTATTTTCTGAAAAGTCACTATTTCTTTCTTATATCTGGTACATGACACACGTTAAATCGGATAAGGTCTTCTTTAAAATCGGGTTGCAATTATTTGAATCAACACACACGCTGGGAAGAAGTTTTCATGTGTCCGTGATCAGAAGACAAAGAAGCACAGTGTTCGAAGAGATGGCCTCTCATTGGTGCTCCAAAGAGATGTCCTCATACGAGAGACACATAAAAGATAAAAACATTAAGCCGATACTCATTCGAAAAGCTGCTATTGAGATATTTCATGTCATGAAACTAATGCAGCTGATGTTGAACGAATTAGAATTACAGCATAAAATATAACCTGTATTATATTGACTTTTTTAATGGAGGGTGATTAGCAGACAAGAGATAAGATTACGCGGCCGCTTGGGTGGTTACGGCGAAGTAGCCTCTTTCGTTGGAGTTTTCCTCGTTCTACCTATGGCTGCGCACGCCAAACTTGTAGCGTTATTAGAAGGAAAAAAGAAATCGTGCCTTACTATTGAAGAAGATGGTATTTATAACAGTGTTTCGATATTATGTCGATAGTAAAACGAATAAAAATTGTGAATGTCAATGGAAATAGCATGCCAAATTAGCATCTTTCAACAATTTTCTTTAGCCTGCAAAGAAAATCTTTCCAGGAGTCACAGAGTTTTAGTCCAAAAACATATGATGAGAAAAGAGGGCGAGGAGGGGAGGCTGCTCACTCTCTTTCGTTAAATTTAAGTTCATCCCCAAATGACCCCTTTTAGAGTTTAAATGATGGAAGCGAGTGATGGTCTCCAAAACGGTTTATTCATTTGTGTTCTTCGAGGTCATAGCATGAAATACAGGAAAATACAACTTTTAAAATTTTCACTATTATTTTATGCACCACAGTGTGGTGTGTTCCTACTTTATATCCTAATGACCAGAGGAACAAGTGAATTTAAATGAAATCTCCATTTTCAAGATTGAAAATAAATATTGATAACGAAATTTCAGATGCAATGTCTCCTGGGAAGCTACCTAATATCATACATACAGCTACAGGAACATATCATTGTGTTATAATAGAAGTAAAATGTGCGTTTTTCTTACAGGATATATGTTGAAATGCTTCGTGGAGCCCAGTACAGTTTAGTAGCGCTTCTCTTGGCGTTTGAAGGCTGCGCATCCTTCGACTCCAACGCCGAAAAGCTCTGCGGATTTTGCCGCTGCGTCAAGGACAGTTCAACGTGGATGCCCGCGACTCCAGGCGAGGACGACTCAAGGAGACTCAAACGCCCTGACCCAAACGCTCTGCTGGTCAACTGCTCTGGCCGGCACGCGACTCCCTTCGCCGGGGCCTACGCGTGGCCCGACGCCCCGCATGACTCACGCAGGGAGGAACAGGGCCACGGATCCAGCGACGCGGATGTCCCTGTGACGAGGGCCGACTTCTCCTCCTGTCAGCTCTTCGGTGGGTTGCGACTTCTTCCCGCCAAGGAGACCAGGAGGCTGAGGGAGTTATCCCTATCCCACAACACAATTTCTTGGATCCAGCCCGGTGTCCTGTCTGGACTTCCAGCGTTGAGATTTCTCGACATCAGCCACAACATGTTGAATACCTTCTCTCCAGAATCGCTTCCCCTGAGCTCGGATCCGTCCACGGCCTCGAACTTGAGGGTACTTCTCTTAGGCCACAATAATCTACACAACGTCCCGTGGGAGGCGTTCCTGAGGATGCCCAGATTGGAGATTCTAGATCTGAGAAGTAACTACATCTACTCTTTAGAAAATGGTTTCGCTGGGCCGAAGACCGACTTGATCTTCGAATACCTCAAGGTAAGTTTACGGATTCCTTGACGAAGTAATCGTCCCGTATTTTCCGCTTATTTTCTTCCGCTCTACCCAAGCCGTGAGAATCAGTGGGGTCATCAATCAACCCAAGCAGTGAGAATCAGTGGCTGCAATGCTGCCTCTTGTTTGGCCAATGATTATTCAATTGGGTCAGAGTGTGCGATGTAAACTTTTTAACTGGAGCAAGCAAAATCGATCTCCCTCACAACCGCATCACAGAATTGGTATTCATGGATGGATAAAATTGTTCAATTTACGAGGTAATGTTAAAATTATTATATACAGGGAGGGATATCAGAAAATAAATTCCAGAAGTATACTTATTAAACTAACCGCTCCTCCCCCCATCGATCACAGTTTTTACTCCCGGAGAATCAAGAATCTGACAGCTTATCATGCATTATCATCATGCATCATTAAATTAATTTTACCTGATTTGTAAACAATAAGTTAGGCATTCATAAATGTATACTTTATGATGATGAAGAAGCACGTAAAATAACGTTTAAACCTTAATGCCCCGATCGGGTTAAAATACCCTGTAATTGAGAAGTACTTTCCTTTGATTTTAATGAAGAAACCGTTATCGCCCCACCATTTACACGTATTCTGAAATGCAGTCCGAAAAGAAGCCATAAGCCACCAGAGACGATCTACATATCATTCGAGGCCGTAGACTCGTCCGTTAATGTATCTAATGCAATAGATGAGGAGTAAAATATACCTGTGATTGCATGGAAACCTAAACTCAAAGGGCCGTTGAGTTCTAAAAAAAATTCCATCATTACAGCATCCATCCTGTATTTCCTTTTAGGAGGATTATGTTGGTCATCGCTCATTGATTGGACTAGGTTTTTGTCACACGTCGTAATAACTGATTTTGGCTAGTCACATACCCTTATGATTAGCTTTCATAATTTACAACATTAGGACATTATTCAAAAAAGGCTCATCGTAAAAGATCCTGCTGTCGTAAATAATACCCTTTGCGCTCAAAAGGTTGCCAAAATCTTTTTTCAAATCCTTAGCGAGCCGTAGCATGCCAGATACTTCCGTCTCCAAACGAATTGGTTTTCCGCCGTGATCGCAAAGCAGCAACATTTCGTGAGTGGCAATAATTTATTCTTCACTCGTCGACAAATAATTACGATAAATATTAATATTAGCATGTTATCCTTCGCCTCTTCTTCGCTGGAAGGGTTTATTCGGTGTTAAATCAGGCAATGGGGAGCTTGTAGTGGTCCCATGGCCAGACCTGGATATCTGCGACCCGACGAATGAGGGTCACCTCTACCGCTTTCTCAAAGAATATTCCCGATATTCGGGGCAGAAGAATCCTTGGGCCTCCTCCAGTTTCCTCCGGATTCTGCTGTCATTTAACCTCTCTCCCCACACCTCACAGTCGTACGCCAATATTGGGATGATGACTCCGTTGTATATAGTTCTTAGGCAATGTTTGGTGATGCCAAATCTGTTTCTGCACAGCCTTCTTAAGTTGTTAAATATTTTCTTGACCTTTCCTGCTGCATCATTTGCATGTTTTTGGAATGTTAGTCTGTCATCGAATTCAATGCCTAGGTGTCTGAATGTGGAGGTTCTTTTGATGTTTTCACCATAGATTTTTATAATTGGGTTTAGTAACAATTTCTTCCTGAACATGGCCTATTTGGTCTTACTAACAGAAATTTTTAATTTCCCTTTCGCACTCCATGACCCCACTATTTAGCAACATTCCTTTGCGATGTTTTCTGTTTCTCTCCTAGAATTGGCAGGCAATTTTGATCACAACGTCATCGACGTAGGCTGTGCATCTGCAGTTTTCGGGAAGGGGTTGATTCAGCAAATCCTTCATGGCGATGTTTCAAAGAAAAGGACCGAGTATGGATCCCTGTGGTGCCGATAATGTGTAATGTTCTTTTCGGCTTCCAAGCTCTTTAGTTATATTTTGGTTGTTCTATAATAAGTTCTGCTATTGGTCCCTGGATTTTATAACTTTTGAGTTGGTTTATGCAACGGGGCCACCTTAAGGAATCGAATCTGCTTCGTAATGTATGACAAAGGCCACCTTATAAATATTTAGGATTTTTGATTTCTTGCAACAGTTTCATTGTCGCGGCTGCGGTGGATCCGCTTCTTCGGAATCCAAATTGACTTTTGTTAAGTAGATCCTTCTCACCAACTCCTTCCTCGATTTTCATTTTGATGATTCTTTTCATTTTTCCAATTTCGGGTAGTAGTGATATGGGTTTGTATGCTTTAAGATCAGAAGGGTCTATTTCTTTAGATTTCAATATGGCTCATAAGGATGCCCTTTTTCCATGCCGCAGATGTATTTGTTTCTGCAACAGTCCTGTAGCAATCTAGTCAAGAAGTTGAGGATAACCGGCTCGTTTTATCTTTTATGTCTGCTTCCCTGCAATTCATACAGCATGGCGGTTTTTCTTAAGAGTTGCATTTCCTGGAACCATGGTTTCCGGAGCAATGGTCGTACTTGTAAATTAAATGGTCTGCATGGCACTTTTCGGCAGTGTGCTCGAACTTTTGGCACTTGAAGTACCTCGTTGTTACAATGAAATCCTTCACTCTATTCGAGCTAAACTCAATGAAAGCTCTTTCTCTAATTAGCAACTTCTTTCTGTTGTCGGGGTCTACCTCAATCACCCAGTTTTCTGTTTGTTCATCTCTTTTCACAAGTTTAAACAATTATTTCACGTAGCTATCGGCAGATAGGTCATTTTGGTTCCCCAAAACTTCCTCAAGATCCTCTGGTGTTACGCTTGATGTAACAGCATATCATTCTAGGAAGAGCCTTTACCGATTCTAGGAAGAGATTTACCGAAAGCTTCACCTTTCCACTCGAATTGGTATCGGAATAGACTGGACCTATGTCACAGATTAATGAAAAATTTGCACATGGCACAAATGCTCACAACACCATTCACTTATCAAAGTTTTACCTCATAACTCCAACCGGTATCCGATAAATCGGGCACTTCCGGTGTATACCACGTATTCCGTTTTCTGGATATACGGCACCGAATAAGGAAATAATGAAACACAGCACTGACGTTCACAACACCATTCACGCCCCCAAGTTTTATCTCACAGCTCCAGCCTGGTTGGGAGAAATCGGGCACGTCCGGTTTAGACATGTTCCTGTTTTAGAAGGTATTCAGCCGATTGATACGAGATCTGGAGGTGGCAGGCTAGAATTTGCTCCCGGGACGCTGTTGCCGTTCATCGGCGGCGATGTCCTCTTCTTCTTCATAGTGTAAATTCAAGGTGAATCCGCCGTCATCTCCTTCCTCCATGCTGAGTGTTCGCTTCACCCCGTCGTCTTCCCCATGAGGACTCGAAGATGGCTTCGGGTAATCTGCCGGTGGCTCCAGATTCCTCCCATTCGCCATTTTTCTTTTGAATCCTCTAGCGGTCTCCTTTATCACTTGACCCTGTAAAGGACCGAGAACCGCGGCTTTCCCCTCCGCCGTTGTCTTCCCCGCAGGCTAAGAGACTCCCGGCAGGGTTGCCGGAGATTCCTGGTCTTGCGGCCGAAGGCTCCCACGCTGGACGATTTCCATCGTAGACACGAAGTCGCCGAAGGAATCCGCTCAACCGTGGTTCTTCCTTGTCATCTGGATCACCGGAAACGCAGAGTTACTAGTTGACAACCGGAGATACTCCCGTTCGCTCCTTTCTTTTCGTCCAAGTGCCACTCTGCACTTGGCCGTCTTGTATACATGAGCCCACGGGTCAGGTGGCTCTGGACTGGTCCGTGGTGGAGGAGACTCCCGGTTGGTCGCCATGACCTTGTCACAACGGGTGTTTTTTCTCTTATTTCTTTTCCGGAGGTGCTAAATTTAAGGCACAACCGGCTGATCGATCTGTCCGTGGAGGTGGCGTCGTGGTTCCCGGGATTGATGAAGCTGGACCTCTCGTGGAACCACATCGAAGTCATTCCAGAGGCGTTCCAGAAGGGGACGGACGTTCACTTCAAGAACCTGACCGTGTTGAACCTCGACGGGAACCCTATTAAGCGGCTGGGTCCCCTATCCTTCGTGGGTTCCCCGTCCATCCGCTCCCTCGCCGTTTCGTCCACAGCCACCTTGACCGAGATCTCCGCCGAAGCCTTCGACGAACTTCCTGCGTTGAAGTCGCTGAGTCTGAGGAAGAACTCCCTTCTGTCGCAATTTCCCAAGGAAGGCATCCTTTGGAGTCTGCACCGAAATGGCACGTTGGCGGTAGAAAAGGTATTTAGAAGGATCGCAGTTCCCTTGGGAAGTCAATTTACGCCTATCTTCACTTTAAAAACTCAGTAGAGAATGATACATCCAATATTACTTACAATTGTTCACATCCTCGATTTCTTATGACTCTATATCAAATAATTTTGAAAAAGAAATTTATTGCCAAATGTAACATTTCTTTTTTAATAAGCACGTAATACGGTAACCACAGTTCATAGAAGAATCTGTGTGCGTAAAATATGCAATAGCAGTCCTACACATCTTATTCTGAGTGTATCACAGAAGTTATTATCATGTACAATGGCAGAAGTAAGTTTAATCTCAATTCGAGAGGTACATTTACAAAAGCATGATCCACTATTACTCTATTTTTCAGGTTGACCTGAGTTACAATTCCCTGGAATATATCTCCGAAGAATTCTTGCCTTGGAAGGAGATAAAAAGGGTTAACTTGGAAGGAAATCCATGGAACTGCAACTGCAGTCTACAGTGGATGCTTGACAGATATATGCCGCATATTTACTATTTTGATTCACATTTACTTTTGGACTTGAGGTACTTACATTGACGTTTAATATTTATTTATCACTAATAGCAGTTTAGTAACACCCTATAAAGGCACACATAACAAAACAAATCTAATGACTTCAAGTAATATTTTAATACTACGAGCATAATGATTACACAGGCCTACAAAAAAAAATTTTTTTTTGGTGCCGGGAATCTTTGTGATGATTTTAACTATATTTGTAGAGCTGAATCCAAATATGAAATCCGTTTTTATTTAACAGCTCTACTTTTTTAGATATGGCACATCTTACGATTAGTTGTTTTAATATTTGATATACTCCGGAAAATAATTTTCAAAGTTAAATAAATCTATAAGTATACTAATTTATAACCACTCTGCGGTGTTCCTTTTATTTTCAATAAACTGTCAATAAGTTATATATATATATATATATATATATATATTTCTATATTGTAGGCTAATGAGATAATTATTAATATAATATTCCCATATCATCAAGTAGAAGATTTTTTACGTAAGTAACAACATATCTATATCTTGAAAACTATAGCTGATAGGAAAAAACTAGTGTCATAATTGGATTCAGCACCCCAATTGTTCTTTAAATCAACATTAAAAGCTCCGGCACCAAAAACACTGTTGGCCTGTGCTATCAAATAGTGGCTGTAGTAAAGATATTATGTGGAATTGGAATTGTGTCTTCAAGTGTAAAATGTAATATTGATAATATTTAAGTTTTGAACGCCCTTTAAATATTGGCAGGTGTTACAAGCCTAAATGGCTTCAAGGACGCCGTTTCGTGCATTGGCTTAATCGTTCCTCCGGAGTTTATTGCAGAAATACAATGGAGAAGTTGCAAATGAAAATGGGACCGACAAAGGTAAGTGAATGTCAGCATTCTGCTCTTGTTTTTCCTCAATCAACATATCCTACATTTCATTCTTAATTGGAGAACTTAATTAAAAAATCCAATTCGAAATGGCCTTTTTGAAAGTTACGAACAGGTAAATTCAAACGTTATCAATGTCGATCCTCGGTGAAGGTTAATTCCTCGTAAAAAGCCACGTTATCAGTGTTTGGGAAATATTTGTGTGTGTCGGGATGGCGGAATCCCTGGGCGTGAGACGAAACCCTCCCCGAATCTCTTTTGAAGGCCCAAGATATAAATGTCATTCAAGCACGCTTGGTGTTTTTAGTCGTTACAGCTTTTGGACTCACATTTATTGCTTCCAGCAGAAATCACTACTCGCGCGGAGCACCGTCCGAACGAAACTTTTGGGTGATGTTTGGCCGTAAGATTGGGTTGAGCGCCGTCGGAGTTCGATGCGATGCGTTGGATGATTCCTTTGGTGTATTCTGCGTTGTCATCAGAGATATTAGCAAGCAAAGGGCTACACGAATATCGAGGTGTGCTCTGCGTCGCCGTCGTTCCGGCCGGATTGCCTATCCAGAACCAGAAAAGGAGAAAAACACTCAATCATTTTGAAGGAAATGAGACGATAAGCTGAAACAAGGGAGAGCAAGGAGAAAGAAAAAAGATGAATGCAATAAAAGATAGGAGTTACGAACAGGGTAAGTAAATAGTATGAGAACATTGTAAGATGATTACTCCTGACTATTTCCGCGAAAGTTGCGAAATGTAACAACAGCGGTGATGTTATCGATGGCGATTTTTTTATGCGCTGAGGTATTTATTGCGAGAGATGAACGGTACTTTTTTTTAATTAAGTAAACGTTTTCGAACAAGATAAATGAGGTTTATTTGTTTGATTTGTTACTTGTGTCATGTACATATGTCATTGGGTGCTTGCTGTTTCGAAAAATAGTTGCGATCAAAGCGTCAAGAGGTGGAAAACGTTCACTTTTTTTGGCGTTAGAGACTTTCTTCACGGATAATTTTGCTCTGAAAAATTCTATAATTCTTACGTTTAAAGAAAATATCATGAATATTAAGAATTCAATGCTCAGAAGTGGCGTTACTCGTATATTGTATTTCCTATCAGACTTAAAGATTACCAAATTTGAATGCTATGTGGTATTCACTTTCCAAAATCAGAATGGTAGTATTTATTGGACTTTGTGGGTGCTCCTAAGGCTAATAACCGTTTGATGTATCAAATCGCACATGTAAAACCCTGTGCATAACGACATAGCACTAATGTCTAAAGCAGGTTTCGAGCTCTGGACCAATACGTTCACTTTCGAGCCCGTGACCAACCAATCCGCGCCCCTCATAAGGACGGAAACATGTGGCATCTTTGTGAAATTTCCCGGAGTTTATTTAGCAGCCCGACAAGTGTGCCAACGTCATACTAAAGTCACTTAAGACAGCACATATGCAAAACTAGTGTATTGGGTAGGCTTGAAGGGGGTTGAAGTAGTCACGCATAAATTAGACTTAACAGTACAGAGAGACAGAGTACAAGGAGAGAAGGAGGAAGATGTTGCATGTACGGCGATGGTGAGTGAGGTTCAGTGGGGATGAATGAGGGAGGGATATTCCATGGGAGAATGTTGGGGGAAAATACATGGGAGCATCGTTTTTAAGTAATTATTTCTAAGAAATCTCTGAGGTATCTGGATACAATTTATTCTTCATATTAATTGATTCCTATGTACACTATGTTGTAAATTACAGCTATTAATGTTGATTTCTTTTGTTTTAGGAAACCGTAGATTGAAGTAACTCGCAGCATGGGGAGGATAAAGGCTCACAGTGCGATTAAGTTTCTACGTTTGAAAGATTACAATGTCCAGGAAATCCACGATGAAATGATGGCTGTTTATGGAAATAATAACCCATCATACGGCCCCATTGTGAGGAGGAAAAGGAAATTTCACACTTGTCACATGCCCCTCACAGAGGATCGAAAAAATGGATTAACATCACTCAAGGACAATGCTGGCAGAGAGAAGAAAATGGTAGGCCTTATCCTACTAGACAGAAGATCTGTCATTCAATTAATCATGAATGAGACTGATCTTAGTTACGGCAGTGTGTGGAAAATTATTCTCGAAGAACTGCTGCATGTGAAAGGTGTTGGTCTGGGTTCCACGACTGCTGACTCCTTTTCAGAAGGAGGCACGGCGCGACAAGCAATCAAAGCCATGCCCTCATCCTCCCTATTCTCCCGATCTCACCCCAAGGGTCTTTATCTTATTCCCAGAACTCAAAACAGCCATTGCGGGTTCGGAGATTTGACTACACAAATGACGTAATTCAAGAGATGTAAAAATGGTTTTCGACGCAATTTTTTTAACTCTAAAATGGCAGCCTTCGAAAAGTCAAGAAACTTTGGGAGAAATGCACAACTTTGGATGGTGACTATGTTGAGAAGTTTAAAGAATAACAAATTTAAATTAAGTTTTTATCTCGACTACTTTTTAGCAATAATTTAAAGTTTACGAAACCCCCTTGCATGCTACGTGGGGCATTAAATAATTCCTTGGAAAATCCAAGATATGGCCCTTCCAATATCGGAAAATGTTTGCTTTCAGTATCATTTCTCACTAGACTACTGTTTAAGTTTCAGCTATGTCCATCACGTGATTTCATTTTCATAAACGACTGAAGCAAAAATTTTTGCAAAAATTTCGAAGATAGAAAAAAATAGGTTATTTGCGAGGATTAAACACTTCTATTTAGGAGGCTTAACACCGAAGAGAGCTAAATCAAGTTGAATAAAGTTCATGGCACATCTGCTTCTGTATTTGAGACTGTTTACAATTGGTTGAATGAGTTTAAACTTGACAGTACATCCACAAATGAAGAAAATCGTTCGGAACGTCCAGTGGAAGTGACTTCCTCCGAAAGGATTAACAAGATCTACGATATGGTTTTGAGTGATCGAAAAATCAAAGCTCGCGAAATAGTCGAGGCGACACCGCCTGGGGCAAAATCGGGAGACTATTTTGGATTTTAGTGGCCATAAAATAATAGTTGCAATGACATTGAGTGTGACGAATTCACCTTGGCTCAACAAATGGAATAACGTGCCGCGTAAAATAGCCGCATGAATGCTACAGGGTTCTCTGCAGTGGAATGAAAAAATTATCGAAGCGAAGATAGCGACAAAACTCACATACGATGAACTGCAGTGGCGCAAGTATGTACTCCTGCGACTGGCTACGATTTACGAAGGAGGAGGATGATGGCATTGAGACATTAATACAAAATTTCAGTGAAGAAGTGCCTTAATATCTTTGTAGACTCGAATACAATAGTCGGTAAATTCCAAGACGATAAAATAAAGATATAGATTAGGGAAACAAATAAAAGTGGAGAAAGGTTTTTGGAATTGTGTGAAGAGAATCTATTAGTAATACGATTTTTAAAAATGGATCCGTATTACAGTGTATTTCATGGGCTAGCAAACTTTTCATAAATCACTTTTAGAAGTTAAAAATCCAAGAAACATAGACTTTATCGCAGTAGGATGACGTGTTTTTAAAGGGGAATTATCGAAAACCGTGGAAGCAACTTTAGGTTTAAGAATGTTTACGTAGAGTAAACAATAACTCCCAAAATTGCCCAGGGTCTGAGAAAAAAAAGAAGATTAAAATAATTTAAGAAATCAGGAAGGAAAAATAACACTCAAGATTGAGGATTAAAATCAGCTGAAAAGTGAAGGAAAAACAGAGAGGTTGCTCTCGTAGAGCACTCGTAGAGAATCGTGAGATCACTTTAATGACATCAAGAATTTAAGTTAAAGCCACTGGAGACGGTAACTTTGATTTCCCCAATGAAAGATGAAAGACAAAAATGAATGGTAGAATTAATGGAAGAATCTTTATTTTGGTAAAAATACATGCAATTTTACTGGGAGACATTGATATTCTCTCTGCTTAAAAATTTCTAACTAGTTCCTCACAAAATATGTGCAAAGAATTCCCTTGGAAATCTGCAGAGATGCCTTTAAATATTGAAACACTTTTAATGAGTATCTAAAATATTTCTTTGGATGATGATCTGCTAATATTCTTCAAAGTATGCTATAGGATTTCCTTAATTTTACAGTAGCAATACATTTATTATTAAATAATTTTGGAACAATAAAATATAAGTAATATAAATGCTTACATTTTATTCTACTCCTGTATTTCCTTTATCTTCAGAAGCTGGTTTCGTTTTCCTGCATTAACTGAAGGAATTTCTTCTTTTGCTCAATAATATATTCTTCAGACTTCCCTCTACTTTTAAATTCTCTAGCAAAAAGTTCTGAAAATAAGTAACAATAATAATAATAATATTTTAATATAACAATTATAGTCAGAAAAAGTTCATGATTTCATGTTTTGTCATTTCTCAAGAGAGTAGACCTTGTATTTATTATACGTACTACAGTAACAAATTAACTAATTTACAAACAGCCTAAAATATCCAACCAAATGCTAAAACCGAGCAAAGAGATACCTTGGGATATCCGATATTATGATGTAAGGTGGATTTTCAGCCCCACTTAATGATTCACATAAGCAAACTATTTCCTCATGAAATCCCTCAGCTTTCTGGAGTTCTTCTCAAATTTCATCCAAAACCGAATGCCAGTTTACTTTCCTTGTTGCTGCTATTTCAGTCTTATACATGCTTTGGGTAAAAATTTTGGATTTCTTTTCGGTATATTTCCCTGCAGGACTTGTTATACCAAGGGTATTGTAAATAATGTTTTGATTGTCGGTTTAGATAGTAAATCCAAATCAGGGATCATGCACTATTCTGGGTGTTGGAGAGAACACAATTATAGAAGTCTCTTATCTTACAGAAAGCATAAGCAATTCTTTTTGATTTTTTGGGCACAGGCCAACATCATTTGGTGCATTCCATAATGTGGAACACAATTTGAATTTAATGCATAGAGATGCTAATAATTCTTTCATCCCCATGCAGAACGATATACAAAAATATCAGCTTATTTAGTGCAATGTTTTGAGGAATGTATTCAGAATCCCAAACCGCATTGAATCTGAATACTAAAAAACATGGAGTGATGTTTGTAAAACCGACACACATTTTTTGCCATTTCAGTGTCTTTTCATTTAAATTTGTGTATTTTATGAATGTTTCTCAAATAAAAGCTATACAATCAGCAGCCTCAATGATATTAATGTATTACCATTGAGTGAGACTTTTCTTGGTTAGCTTCAAGGCATCAAATTCCAAATTTCAAAGTTTATTTCATGTGGTAGATGGAAATATTGATATTTGAACCAAAAAATACGATACAAGGTGCATTTAGCAAATGCAGTAGGAGAAGGAAACAAATTACTTTAGGATGGTAAGCTGGGAGAGGAAACTTCTAAAGAATTCAATAGATAATATTTTAATACTCAATGCAATTATTCAATGTTCATAAAATTGTGCACTGTTTCAATTTGCATGGCAAGTTGTTACCAACATGGAAATTTACACACTACACCTTTGTAACCAATCAAAAGAAGCACATAGAGATGATGTCATTCCCAGTTGCTTACTATAGCACATCATTTAGGAGTCAAAACCGTCAAATCAACAGTCTATCAGACATTGCTACAAAATAATTAATTTATTCACTGTCCCTTCCTAACTGTGAATGCATGTAAGTTAAGGGACACTGGATACACCAGTTTTTTTAGCGAGCCTGGAAGGTGATTTTCTGAATTGCTGCAGGAATATACTACTCTTTAAAATTGACAGCAATTATTAGCTAACTTATTTTTTAACTCAAGCATTGTATGACCGGTAAAATTTCTGCCAGAAAAATATTGTTCTCGAAGTACAAATCCACGGGGAATATCTGTAAAATCTGAAACACAAAATTTAGGCGCTCGTGCTCTATAATACCATTATCGGTTTCCATGTAATTTTTAAATAAATCAGTCAACCCATAAGTGAATTTAGGTTATTTTGGTGCAGTTATTAACTTAAAAAATAAGAGTAGTCGTTACTTAATTCACTTATATTAAATCTTCGGGAGGATTTATGCGGTCGGGCATCTTTCCCTTAATGAGAAAAGATGCCTAGGTTTAAGGGAAATTAAGGGAAAGAAAGGTTAAATTAAGGGAAGTCTCTAGTTTTCCGTAGAAAACTAGAGACTTCCCTTAATCCTACATCATTTTGGAGGCTAGCTGTGTGTACTTTACTTATAATTCCGTAGCAAGGAACATTTCTTCACGGGAACCTGCGAATATTCCGTTAAATCCTTTTGAATCTCTCGCGTTATCTGGAATACACGTAGTTTCCTCGGAATCTTTTTGCAGAATGATGATTAAGATAGAAAATGGAAAATGTATCCTGAGAGTAACTACATTTAAGGATTTAGGTAAATACAATTCACTAGTGATCGAAAAAATACCCTTGAAGTAACAAAAAAATCAGCATAGAATAAAGTTACAAGCCAATGCAATATATTACGCAATATTCATGCGGGGATAAATAACGATAGACTATGAAGAATGTGATGCTATAGACGATATCTAATCAGAATAGAACAATCGAATGTGGAATGTTTAGATCACTTAATATGATGACCCAATCACGACGGTGAAGATTACGATGAGATTTTCTAAAAAAGAATAAGAAGGGAAGAGGAAGAGCTTAGTTGAACTCAAAATATGAATTAAAAGTAGACGGAAAAGAGAAGTTATAACGGTTACCAAACCCAAACTGACACCCCACGGTGGCTTGTTGTACGTATTAATGCACTTCATTTACTCCCAAGTAGTTGAGCGTGGGAAACAGCATTCTATGACGATAATTCCCTCAGAAGATTTACAAAGCTCGTCTAGAATAGCCTAAAAAACTAGAATTGGTGGTCGAAGGTAGCACGACGAGGAAAAAGTGCAAACATTTACTGGTAGAATGCTATAATCGTTAGCTGGGAAGGCTAGATCTGGCACAGGTGCCCAGAGGTTGGTAATCATGCTTGCCTTATCTCCTATTACTCAAAGAGTCAAAAAACTTCGGATGATGATAAGACGTACGTTGCTCACCATGTGCGAAGTAGGTCGTAAATATTGAATGATTAAGAAACGGATAATGGTTATGTTACACGTAATTTGGTCCCATAGAATACCAGCATCAAAGGGACTTATTATGGAAAGAATCAACCCCAACCGTAGTCTTAAAAGTGAGCAAAGGACATGGTGAGGGAAATTAGAGAGAAAAATAAATAATTAAAATTAAATAAAATGATATAGGGAGGTTAGAAAAAAAACGATTAAACCAAAACACGACAGCAAAAATGCTCTGGCTAAGGTGCTGTAGAAAGCATTGCCCATATCAATCACCCACCTAGACAGGGCTTGAGAGATTTTCCCTGCACCAGTGGCTCACCAATCACACGTAATAAAATAAATGCAGATTATGCAATTTGCATTGCAATGGACAAGTTAGAAAGAGGTTTTAACCGATTTGATCATGTTGAGAAAATTGATGATAGTGGAATAACCACAGAAATATGTGGAAGGAGAGTAAATGAGATGAGAGGGAGAGGTAGACTGAGAAAGGGGATGGACCAATTTAGTCAAATGGATTAGAAGAACATATAAGAATCGTAAAAAAATGACAGAGGCTTATTCAAGGAGAGAGCGATTTTAATATATGCTTGAAATGATGATATATTCTCCGTCATAACTTGAAATAAGGATCATTTTGTCTGCGCTTACCTCCAAAGTTAATTTCATATACGAGGGTTATTATAAGGTAACCTACCGGATAAGATACATGTTTGGATGGACACAACTATCAAATAAATATTTTGGGACTCCAAACAAAACCCAATCCAGCAACCTACTCTACATCAGGTTCCTTTTCATCTCTGAGCAGAGATGCATCTATTTTCCCTGGTTTTGTTGACATAAACCATAAAACTGTATACGGTACGGTAAAACCATATAAACTGATAAAAATGAGATAGCCAAGACCGTAAACTTGATTGGCACTAAGTGGTAAGGGGGGAAGTAAAACATTCTTCTCTGAAGAAAGAATTAAATATTCCTCTCTGAAGATGCCTGCTTTGCAGGCGAAACACCTAGTGTCAGGTTTTCTCTAGGCACCTACCTACCCCCGATTCTTATTTCCTTATTTTTCGTTTTGATATTTCTGTGTGATTGTCGGGTCCATGGCATAGGAGGAATCCTTGCAAACCCTGAACGAGCGAGTGTGTGCGATTCACATAGGGTTGACACACCCGAGTGATTGCGTGTTTACGCAAGTCCTTCTATATTTCTGTTTGATTGGCGGGCCGCTGGCATAGGAGGAATCCTGGTAAACATGTGAACGTGTGAGAACTTGTAAATTGCAAAGGTCCTTTTTCCGAACAAACCTAAGTTGTTGAGTGAATTGGTTGAGTGAGATCGTGCGTACATCCCTCTTATAGTTTTATATTAATATATGTGATTGACAGGTCAATGGCATAGGAGGAACCCTTGTAAACCCTGACCGAGTGAGTGTATGCAATTCACAAAGGTCTAACACACCCGAGTGATTGAGTGACTGTGTGTTTACGTAAGTCGTTTCTGTTTCGCTAAATCTATTTTATAATATTGCATTTATTTGTGTGATTGACGGATACCCTGAGTGTGTGTGTGTGAATGTGATTCACGAGAGTGACTGTTATTCCTTAACACACCCTAGTGATCGAGTGGTTGTAAGTTTTTTTAATTATTTTTATATTTATTTTGGCTTTTGTGTGTAATTGAGGTATACGTGGGTCACTGTTTCTCAAACACACCCAAGTGACCTAGTGTGTGTTCCCTAATTCTCCCCTTACTTGTAATCTTGTTTCATTTCCCCCTCTTAGTGCCAATCAAGTTTACGCTCTTGACTATCTCTTTTTCAATGATTCACGACCGTAGCTGCGTTCATCGTATATTTAGATCATATAAACTGATACAATATACTTGAAATAGTTCCGACTGTCACCGAGAGATGACCGTACACGTACGAAGTTACCGCGGGTCGATATTTGATGCTCTGCCCGTTATCTTAAGTGAGAAACGAGTGTATTTTAAACACCAAAAGAATTTTCTAAACTATTAGTCGTGTATTATATCTGTAAACTTATAAATTTATTTCCCTCAAAACAAAAACGTACAAACTTCCATCCATGGTCATAATAAGATTCATTCTTCACAGTTTGTTGCTTCACTTGAAGGGCGCGTATTTCAGAGGGCACCTATTAATAAGAGATGTTAGAGGAGTCGAAGCTAGAAAACAATTGGGCACCTATGCAATATTTGAGTCAGGTGATGTCAAATTAACGGCTGTAGAGACGGCAATTTGAGTCATTTCTAACAAGATTCTAAATTGGATAAAAAGGAAATAACAAATGAATAATTTAAGATGGATTACTGCAATAGAATAATAAAGTATTGTTACTGACATGCTAATAAGCGAAAAATTTCAATAGCAAAAAAGAAGGAAATATCACTCCGTATCTTGCATTATTATAGGTAATCTACCGTATAAGGTAGTTTTTGGATTGACAACTAACAAATAAATATCATGCCTATCCAAACAAAATACGACCAACATTCTACACTACAACAAGCCCCTTATCATCACCGTATACTTCCTTCCTCCCTTCAGTGTCCAGCATTTATATCCTATACTATGCCTGATATTCTCCCCTCTATCACAGTCTTCAGAATTTCATTGCGAATCAATATGCTTTGCATTCATTTTTTCTGTTTCCTTAGTATTTCTCCAAGCACCCCCTCTCCACCCCTATCATACCCTACACCTCCTCATTTATTTTACTTCCTGTCCACTTAACCTTCTCCATCCTCCACACCCACATTTCAAAAGTCTCCAATCTACACCTATCATGCTGCTTCAATGACCATGGTTCATCACCATGACCATGGTTCAATGACCGTGTGTTTCATAACCCCGCACCACATTACGGTTTTGACAAGCCATTCTTAGCATTATTACCAAACGTCCCTGTCATGGATTCTCTCCTTCTTGTGGATGTTTCTTTGTCTAACGCAATTCTTAACATAAAGTTATTGACTCCATTGACCTTTATGGTCCAAAACACATCCGAGACACGTAAACTGTTACACTAGCTCTAATTTTTGCCCACTTATATTTACATTTATTCTCATTTCACATCTATCACTCTGAATTTCTAATTCACTCGGCAATGCTTGCAACCCCTTGGCAGACTGACAAATTAAACTTGATCATCTATAAACCTAACGGATTTTAGGAACCCACGCCAAATTTCATTCCTATCTTCGGTTTCTCTTATGCACCTTCAACAATTTCCTCTCCATATGCGTCAAACAGCACTGGTGACAATGGACGACCCTGCCTTACACCTCTTCCTAACACTGCCTATTGGGACTCTCCATCCCCTACTCGAACCGGACCAGTCTGAGACATGTACAGGTTGCAGATTAGTCTCCTAATAACTCCCGTCTCCAATAGAACTCAATTACTTCCTGCGAGCGGTCATTCCTCGTACCTAAAACGTAGTCCCCTACCTCATCACAATATTTTCCTTCGCCTACCATCGCACTCCAATCCCCCATCACCACCAAATGTTTTCCTGTAGGAACAAACCCTATCATATCCTCTAACTGATCGTATGTCCTATCGACTTCTTCCTCCTTATGATTGCTTGGTGGCATGTATACCACCAGAACAGTGAGGATATCGCATGTCTAGCAAAAATTGGCGGACGATGTACATGTTATTATCTGAGGAATTCGTGTTAAGGCGGTTATTAAATGCCGAGTGTAAAAATGTTTATAGTTAAGACCCAATTTCAAATACTGCAAATAATTTTTAACCTTCGTGATACATTCGCGGTGCTGTCATGTTCTCACATAAAAAAAACCATAAATACAGTAATCAACCCGAAGGTCGGTTTAGTAGGTGATGGTAGAGCTCACCCGTGTACCAAGCCCGACGGCGTGTGAATATTCACACATCAGGGTAGGGGGGGTTCTCACATAATATCTTTGAAATAATTATTTCTGATTTATATTCTAAAGAAAATTTACATTGAGAAGCCAATTATGAAATAAAAACGACAAATCTTCTTTAGAAGAGTACGAGAATTGACTTTTCATAGGTTTTTAATGTCGATTATGATTAATCTAATAATGATATTTTGCATTATCGTATTGAGTAAAAGAATCTAAAATTAGTCTTAATGAATATATCAAATTCCCTGTAAATCTAAAGACATGAATAAGCACGAAGTAAGAGCATTGAAGACTCACTTCCTACAGTTCAAGTAACATCCGTGCACCGCAATCACTTGACAAAGCATTAAGCTAACAAAATATATTTTCAAATTTTTTAACGTGAATTTGATAATAGTACCTAATCATCTTGCAAAATGAAAACGGCAAAAAAACCCAATTCCTCATGTTTCTTCTTCAATTTCAGGTGGAGGGTGTGGACGTGGTTGCGACAGGAATGAGCAGTGGGATGATTGCCGGTTTTGCCACCATTGGGGTGATTTTGGTCGCCCTTATAGCTGTTGCATTGTACTTCAAGGGAAAGCGAAGAGGTTGGAGAAGAGTTTGAGAACAGAAAATTATCGCTGTTTAAAACCTCAACATTGACTTGATCGATTTAGTGACGTGCATAAAAAAAGAATTTTCTTTTGATTAAATGTCGCGCCGTGGGGAAAGACACAAGTATTGTTCTTCAGGACCTCCGGATGTCGCACACGCGGAATGATACATCACTAGAAATAAACACCATATCTCCGCTTTTTTTACAAGAATTTTTGTCTACGATAATTAAAAGACACCAAAATCAAAAATTGGTAACAACTTCAGCAGTTTTTCCTTTTATTAAATAATAGTTTGATTTTAACCGTCTCATTTCAGTTTCTAACACCGATCCAGGCTTCAAACGTTTGAACGCCAGGGGGGACAAAACCTAGGATATTAACTTAAATAAGCATTCTATATAAAAAATATACCGTATTTATTAATTTATTTACTATTAGGCACAAAATTATAAAATATATATTTTTCAATCAGTAATTATTAATTTTTTATAACATATTTTAGATTAGGTACATTTTACCACAGTTGATATTCTTAATATCCTATTTTTCTGGTGCTAATTTCATCCCATTACAATTTTGATTTTCGGTAAAGTTAATCACATTGGAATGGAAGAAAACCCAACTTGTACAGAAGCTTAGTTCCGTTTGTTTAAATTTTTTTGGTTTTTAATTGGTACATTTAAAATGTGTTTGCTATTTTTTCTATTTTCACTGTTATGTTTCCATTAACTAGTGCTCAGACTTCCAGATTAGCGAAGACAGGAAAATCTGTTGGAGATGACTTTATTAATATTTTTTACAATTAAATTAAAACCACTGTAATATTTTATAACCCTAATAAATATCTTTAACAAACATCAACCATGCGAATAAACCTTACGGGACCAGTCTTGACTCCGTGGAAGTTTTGTCTATCCATTAGAGATTACGTACTTTTCCAGATAAGTTATTTGGTTTGGTACCACTCGTTTCATCGTGATAAACCTACGAATTTGTATTCCGATGATGCTGTAGCAAGGTGAGACTTGTCGTTTGAAATTTGAAATTTTAGGTAATTTTTAGGTAATCTACCGGTTAAGGTAGGTTTTTGGATGGACACAACTATCAAATAAACATTTTGTAACTCCAAACAACACTTAATCCAGGAACCTACTCTACATCAGGCCCCTCTTCATCTCTGTTTACGAGTACTTCCTTCCTTCCTTCATTCGGTCCAACATTCCTATTCTGTTCCTGCCCTTTCCTCGTTTGCCCAACATTCTCCCCTCTATTACCTTCTTCATCATCCCACTGCCGCTCAATACGCCTTTCATCCATTTGTCCTGCCTCCATAGGATTTCTCTCAACAAACCCCTCTCCTCACCCACCATCTCCAGTACTTCCTCATTTGTTTTCCTTTCGGTCCATTTCACTTTCCCCATTCTTCTCCACACCCACATTTCAAAAGCCTCCAATCTATGTCTATCCTCCTGCTTCAGCGACCACGTTTCCGCACCGTACATAGCTACGCTCCATATCAAATTTTTTACGAGTCTTTCCTTAACCTACCTACTCAACGTCCCCGTCATCAACTCCCTCCTTGAGAAAGCATCCTTGCCTAGCGCAATTTTTCTCCTTACGTCCCTACTACTTTGACCGTGATGGTTCAAAACACTTCCGAGATATGTAAACTGTTCTACCTGCTCTAGTTTTTCCCCTTCTATTTTAATGTTTAGCATGGCCTTTTTCTTCCTGGAAAATCGCATAACCTTTGTTTTATTATAATGATTCCCATCCTATATCTACCACACTGAAGTTTCAATTCACTCAGCAATGATTGCAATCCCTTGGCTGGCAGACAAACCAAAGCCTGGTCATCAGCAAACCTAATTGATTTTACGAATTCCCCGCCGACTTTCATTCGTACCTCCAGTTCTTCTCATGCCTCATTTAATCATTTCCTAAGTAATTAGAGAGGTGTTAATAATTGCACTTCGTCCACACGCTGGTAACGGAATAATTGCCTTTTAACCATGGTTGTGAGCGGTGGGTTCTGAGAAACCAACTGCCAAATCACAAAAATCAAAAAGTGTCTGCTTTATACTCCCTATAGTCCAGGTCTGGCCCCGGTTGACCTTTTTATGTTCCTAAATGTGAAGACACACGTTCCAGTAAAGCGTTTTTCATCATTTCAGAAGGAGACGTAAACGAACTAAACATATTTCTACTCGCAACGGCTGTCCATAACTCAATGAACACTAATCAACGAACAGTGTACCACTTATACATTACACATCAAGCAAACAATATAACTAAAGAAATTTGACAGGAAGTCATGAGAATAAAATAACTATGATCACTCTTAATTGAGCATTCCTCTAAAATAAAAGATTAAGGTAGCCTCACGTCAAAGGATTGGATGTCTGACGAACTGCGCATTATCATTTTTCTTATCTTCAAGAGTGAGATAAGATCCTCGATTGCTTTCACCAAAGCGGAGAGGTGTCGCTCTTTGTGTCAGTCTCTACCTGCCGTTGGAAAGAAGAAAGCGAATGCCACCACGTCTTTAGGAGTTTACACGCTCCTTACCACAGGCACAATTTGCCTTTCAACTTCATCAGCCACGGGTATGTACTTGAACACACGGTTTCTCATACTCCTTTTCTCATATGTTATTATCCAATCTCACTCCCTTAATCGTAGTGACATATTTACATTCGTCCCAGGCTAATTGCCTATGTTTTAAAACGATTCATTTAGGAGACCATTATTTCTAAATAATAGATAAACATAAAGTAGTAAGTCACTAACTCAAGGCGCAATTGTGTCCACTTTTGAATTTGAGATTGAAAAACTCTTTAGCTGTTTAATCAACGTTCGTATAAGTTCAGTTGTTGATGGTGTTGACCGCGAAAGTTGAAAAAGTTGAGAAGTCGTGTGAGGTTAGTGTGGGCTGGTGCATGCTCATCAGGAGTATCTTTAACCTACCGATTGTAAGATTAAAAGAGAAGCACCAGAGTAAATGACGTTCGCCAAGTAAATACGTTTGGTTTTGATTGCAAACTGTGGATTTTGAAACTAAGTCTTTTAGCCGAAATGAGATAAAAATGGTGCGTCAGCCATATCTTATCTGGGTTAGTCTACGATTGCTAGTGACCAAGAAAGACATGAGTCAAAAAAAATTCATTTTGTTATTCACTTCCATCCTACGGTTTGTCATTTTGATACATGATTGAGAATACAGCGAGAAAGAAGTTGCATTGTAATCGGAAAGGGAGATATGGCAGTTATTTATTTATCAGTTTTTTAATCTTATTTGTTACTCTCTATGATAGAACGATACTTTTATGTTGGAAAGACAAAGAAAAAGTAACTATATTCATAACATACACGCTACGGTTCCAGAATACACTTGGTGTATGCATTTAGAATCTACGTTAAAAGATACCATACCTATCCAGAGAATTTATTTTTAAGGTACAACCCGTTTCATCGACTTGGTGACGCCACAAGTTGTTGAAAAGCGTGAACCTTAAAATATATTCTGTGGAAAATTACAAAATCTTTTAATGGAGTTATATTTATAGCTATTATTTACACCAGCAATGTTAAATTTAGCAAAGATACTGATCGAAATAATATTGCACTTCAACAAAGTGCACGTGTGTTGCAAAGAAAATAAATTGTCGCAACTTGAACTGCAGTCAGGAATTTCGGAAACGGTCGTAACATTTCAAATAAATTTTGAGTCATAAAATATCCTTATTGACTTAGTAAGATTGCATTATAGAAACAAAATACTTCACGGTATTTGTCCTCACTTTTACTAATACGATGTGATGGGTGTAGGCATTGGACTACTATCATCACTGTATCTCGATTCTAGAAAATATAACGTTATTCCATGATAATAGCTAATTATTAATATAATGAGTTAAAATTACGCTATCTCACACAATGCGAATGTATTCCACAGAATAACTTCATGAAGGAAACAGGATGAAGTTCTTCATTTTGTCATTTCTTGCGCTCTGCACGGCGAGGCCCGCCATTCTGCACGATGCACATCAACCACACCGACCGCACCTGTGCAAGATCTGCGCGTGCTCCTACGACTCGTCCACGTGGGAGCTCCCCATACCCGGCGACGCGGACTCTTTCAAGCCATTCCTCCCGGACTCCGAAGCCCTGCTGGTTAACTGCTCGGGAATGCCCGTGTCACCCTTCGCCGATGGATTCTCCTGGCCGGATGTCTTACCTGCTCACGAAGAAATGGCGCCAACCCCCAAACTACCCACCGTCCCGGCCACGCGGGCCAACTTCTCTTCCTGCCAGCTCTCCGGCTCCGTGAGGCACTTTCCAACCACGGAGTTGAGGAAGTTGAGGGAATTATCCCTGGCCTACAACTCGTTCTCCACGGTGGACGAAGGAGCCCTCTGGGGACTCCACAGTTTGGTACTTCTCGATGCCGGTCACAACAACCTGTCCGGCCTACCTGCGAAGTCCCTGCCCGATGCTTCGGATTCCGCCTCCACCTCCCGTTTGAAGGATCTCCGGCTGAACAACAACCAGTTCGAGAACATTCCGTGGGATGCAATGCTTAGGATGACCAAGCTGGAAAGGCTGGATCTGGGTCACAACTTCATCAAGTCTTTTGAAGGTTACAGTGGGCCCACGACGGATTTAGTATTCAAGAATCTTACGGTGAGGCAAGCACGGCATAAATTTTTATGGTAATTAACCCTAAGTTACTTGCAAGATCCATTGAAACCACTATTTAAATAAGGATGATTGGGTGAAAACTTGGTTCTTGAGGTTCGCTTTTATTTTCTTTATTTTCCGTTTTATGCCTAAATTTAAATATGGCTCTTCATTGTAAAATTTCACTACTGTTATATTGTAGATCTGAATTACGTCCTGATAGCAGAACTACATGGTTCGTCCATAAAATAAGTGTACTGAGCTCAGGAAAAAAATGTATTGCACTTTTACATATCTTAAGCTAATATTCCTCAAAATAGGACCCTTGTGAGTCGATACACTTGTTCCAGCGGCGTAGCCATTCCTGGAACGCTCCCTCGAAGGCATCATCGGGAACCTCTCGAAGACACGTCGTCACGGCCTCTTTGACGGCGTCCAAAGTCCCGTATCGCGTTCCTTTCAAACTCCTCTTTATCTTCGGGAACAGAAAGAAGTCCGGTGGTGCCAAGTCCGGGCTGTAGGGCGGGTGCGGCAGCGTTGCCACGCCGTGCTTGGCCAAGAAGTCCGACGCGACAAGCGCGGTGTGAGACGGCGCATTGCCGTGATGCAGCCGCCAGATGTTTTTGGTTCCTAATAATCTCGTGCACTATTGGTTTTGGCACATTACACTGCTCTGCTATCATCCGAACACTAAGACGACGATCAGAGTTCAGTACATCGCGAACTTTTCGCACATTTTCGTCGGTGAGTGTCGTTGATGGGCGTCCAGGCCGTGGTTCGCCGTCGACCTCTTCTCTGCCCTCCACGAACATTTTGTGCCACCGAAAGATCATGTTTCTGGACATGGCTGACTCCCCGTGAGCCTGGTTAATCATACCGACAGTTTCGGTAGACGATTTCCCAAGCGCTACCGCAAATTTGATGGAATAACGCTGCTCCAAAAACTTCGGCATCGCGTTCCGTGACGTGGGTCGAGCGTGGAGGTTCGCGTTAACAGAGCTCCTCACTACACCACAGCTCAGAGCCGACTGCCTTTTTCAGCGTCGCTTGCCAACATACCCCCCTCCAATCGCAGCCCGTAAGAGCGGTGCTGGGCGGGCCTGGAGTGGCGGGAAAAAATCAGTACACTTATCTTCCAGACGAACCCTGTATGTGATTTATGATTTTCAGATTTCTCTAGGAAACCGTTTGTTCCATGTTAAAAATTTACCTAGCATGCACAATATCCCACGCTATATATTAGCCCTAGACATAGCGAAATGAGTATTTGATTGTTTCTGGCTCAACTTTGTGGAAGTCCATGTTCAGTAAATGAAGAACACAATGTATTTTTCCACTGTTCTGTATTTTGGTACCACTTTTCAAAGTTTAGGCGTCATCATCAGGTACAAATTAGTCAAGTTGCGGTCCATTTATATGCCATTCATGTGGGGGAAGGAGAGAGAGGAAGAGGAGGGGTTGTAATCGGCGTTGATGGGAAGGAGGACACGGGTGTTCAGCGTCAGGAAAGGCGATTAGTGGGGTTCACAGTGGGGGGAAAGGGGTAGTTAGGTCTTTTCTAGAAGAAAAGGGATGCTCCCAGGTTTGAGGAGAGATATTCAAACAATAAATGAAATAAACAAATAAATAATAAATAAATGATGATGACGCTTAAGCGTTGAAACTAGTAGTACCAAAATAAATAACAGTGGAAAAATAAATTTTGTTCTTCATTTAATGAAGCGAAATGAGATTTAATTTCACTCAAAAACCAATCCCAAAGTTCACGAAGGTACTTAATGAGCAGAAACATACATGTTTTTGACAGGCAAAGATTATTTTGAGGTCACTTTTTAGATTAAATTGTTTTTCATAATGCACAACCTTTTCAATTCCATACACTTCCTTCCTCCCTTCATGCCGACCAATATCCCTATTATACTCCTGCCCCTTTCTCGTTTGCCTAACATTCTTTCCTCTATTAAAATCTAAAACATTCCATTTCCAATCAATATGCTCTGCACCCATCTTTCCTGTCTCCTTATGATTTCTTCCAATAATCCCTTCTCCTCCCCCACCATACTCAGCACTTCATCATTTGTTTTCTTTTCTGTCCACATAATCTTCTCCGTACCTCTCCAAACCCACATTTCAAAAGCCTCCAATTTACGCTTATCAATATGCCTCAATTACCGTGTTTCCGCGGTGTACATAACGCTCCGTAAAAACGTTTTGACCAGCCTTTTCTTAACATCCTTACTCAAAGTTCCCGTCATCAATTTCCTCTTCCTTGCGAAAGCTTCTTTGCCTAACGCAATTATTTTTCTAATAAGGAGAATTGTATATCATTGTCTCCTTGTACGCCCCGACTATTTTGACCATTTTGGTCCAAAAACATCCAAAATACGTTAACTGTTCCACTTGCTCTATTTTTTCGCCTCATATTTTAACGTTTGACTTAACCTTTCTATTTCAAAAAACGCCATTACGTTTGCTTTATTTACATTTATTTTCATCCTATATCTATAGCACTGAATTTATAATTCACTCAGCAATGCTTGCAATCCCTTGGCTGACTAACTAGCTAAAGCTTGATCATTAGCAAAGCTGATTTTAGCTGGCTCCGGCCGGTTTTCGTTTCTATCTCCAGTTCTTAGAACACCTCTTTAATTATTTCTTCCACATACACGTTGAATAGCGCCTACTGCGATATATTGCACCTATTTATGCCTTGGATCGTTTTATTCATTAAAACTTCTATCTGATATTAATAAGGGTTTGATTTTTGGGAGCTCCGCGTCACTGTAAGATACTTTTACCCATATTTTTTTACCATGCCGAAGACGTTTGTCAGGATAATCGAGTGATTTCCCAGCTTTTATTTGACTAGTCATGTAATCGTATAATCGCTTTGTCAAAAGTCTACAGTCGAGTTGTACGGCACCCAGTTATGACTAATGCGTTACATTACACGTGTCGTTCACAAGAGAATTGCGAAAAGTAGAGTAGTAGCATCAGTAAGGGAAATCACAATGCATTGATACAGAATAGACCTATCTCCGTGGTGACAAAAAGCTGCCGAAGTTTGAAAAACAAAACAGTCTAATTTTACCATTTGATTAGAAGTATTTAAGCCGATATAATTATAGGAACTGAGAACTGTTTATCTCAAGACATTATTTACATAGGGATTTTTGCATGAGTGTATACGCCACAGTGGGTATAGTTTTGCATGTATGCGTTGAATTAGCATGAGAGTTTGTTCCTTTTTACGGGTGGTGACCTAACATCCGCGGCCACACGCCCTTGGGGAGGCTTGCGGGGTATTATGTAAATGTAAAAATGCGGTGCCTCTTAAGATATATATCGGCCTAGTCAATTTATATTTTGTGGTAATCCTCAGGAAAACTCTTTTAAATTTGTTGATCTTTCATAAAAGTTTTTCCTTTCATTTCACCCACCAAGGTCCTCTTCCTCAATCATAACCAGCTGTCTGACTTCCCAACCGCCGTCGCCGCTAGATTTCCTCGAATTCGAGTCTTGGACCTTTCCTGGAATAATTTGGAGACGGTCTCTGAAGTCTTCACCACTCAACCACCTTCCGGAGCTGGTTCTGCCGTTGGTGTTTTGCAACACCTGAAGGTGTTGTACCTTGACGGAAATCAGATGAAAGTGCTGGGACCAAATTCCTTCGTCGGGATCCCCTTCCTCCATTTCCTGTCCGTCTCTGAGACGAAAACCCTCAGCCAAGTTTCCGCGGAGGCTTTTGACGGACTCTTCTTGCTAAGAACGCTCAGGCTGCGGGAGAACGTTCACCTCTCCCACCTACCAAATGAGGGGTTCCTCCGGCAGGTTCGACAGATGAAAAAGTGGACGATGGAAGAGGTAATACGGGTATCTTTCTTTCACTTTTTCCGGTACTTTTTTACACTTTCGGGTACTTTTCTTTCACTAACCTCATGTGTGTTATTGTCAAAACCCTTCCTGCATGACCGCATTGGAATGCCATTAAGTCATGTAGTGCTTTTTACAGTATTGTTTGCTCTGCTTTTGGTACACTAAATTTCCCTTCCATCACTTGTCCCTCTCCGTGGGGGAGCCCTCCTCCTACCTGCAGCGTTGGGTCAAATTCCTTACCTTGGGTAGGAGAGCGTTTTATGTTGCACGTTTTTGTGGTGGTGGAACGTCGTCTTGCTACTTATCAAAATCTAGCTTGCACGCTATTGGATAAATTTCTTACTGCATCCTAAGGTGAAATTATTTGTTAGATTATAGCATATGTAATTGCATGCGTGTAAAATGAAATGAGGTAGATATGGATTTGCATGCGTGTAAAATGATAGGATTTTTGCATGAATGCATGCACCACTGTGGGTATTCGTTTGCATGCATGTGTTAGTTTGGAATACGGTCTTTCTTTTTTCCCTTTTTTGGGTGGTGACCTAACACCCCCCGCCAAACGCCCTTGCGACGGCTTGTAGATGTATCACTGTGAAGTTTCGCACGTGAACGTGACTGCACCAGTCAATGTGTCACCTTAGTTCACCTATCCATGACAAGTGACAAATTAGTAATACGCCCATTTTTTGTGCACTTTTTAAATAGCTATAATGTACAGTTGTTAAGAACGCAAAGGGGTTCCAATAATTTTTGAAGGGTGCTCTCAAACTTATTTTGGACTAAATCTGAGGTTCCGATCGTTGAAACTATGCGATTTCAGATTTTGTTTTCTTCCAATATAATTATTATCTTAAATAAAGAAAAACAGGCGGGTGCCCTCGTGTTTGAAAAATCAGAACGAAATTACAAGCATGAAATCATTTATTCGAGAGAAATGTATGACTTTCTGCACTATTAACCTATAACTCTTCAAGTGGTAATAATCCACTGCCATAAGAACATGCTTAATATCAGGTATTTGCGGTAACATTTCTTTGAGACTAACATGGTACGACCTTTTTTTCATAGTCATTAAATAAAGTGCACTTAGTAGTAAACACATGAAATTTTATCAAAATGAAATATACTTGATATCTAGATACAGTTTTCTTAAATAAACTCCATTAATTTCGTACTTTTCCTCACACCTCGTGGAATAGCGCCCGCTTGGATTGCTGAGGCGCTGTTAGAGTGTTTCAATTCGATACGAAATTGAGTAAGTAGAGGGGGAGGCTACAAAAATTCAATCAAAAGGAGTTTCTGTGATCGTGATGATCGAATGAATAGTCAACACCATCATTTGCTATGCAAATAAATCCAATTATATATATATATAAATTATTCGTTAAAATTGATATATTTATACATACAGGTAAGAATAATTTTCTTACATGTACATATATAATAAAAAGTACATCTATAAATGTGATAAGAATTTGAAAACATTCTGGGAGAAACTTGGTTTTTTTGTTAGGTCATGAAAAAAGCTATCAAAAATTTGAGTAACTCACATAAAATCATGATGAAATAATCTTAATCTTAATCATAATCTTCCTCTGGATATAAACAACTGACAATGACACACGCAATTTAAAACACTATGTAAATTAATGCAATTCAAGATTTTATCTTGTACACCTTACGGTGCTACAAAGAGGATTTCTTCTACGACTGCATTGGGTTTTCTTTTGCCCATCTAAAAACGCAATTATATACCCTGGAGATAGAAATTATTCTCATAGAATAGCCGTTGATGGCATCTAGTTTCTGTCTTCAACTTCAATGTTGTCAAAGGTATATATAAATACCGAAAAATTGAAACAGACTCAAATAAAAATTTAAATAAGAGTTAATATCAATTTTCTTTTTATATTTAATTACTGTGAGATTTCTAACGATACTACTTCACATCTTCAAGCATCACGTTCCAGTATACAAGAACTTCGACTTAAATGTCATTACCCAAGGTTTAAATCAAATTAAAAGAATAGCAGGCTAAGTTACGTATAAGGTTAAGTTTCCTAAATGTTCTTTTTTGCAGATTGACCTCAGTTACAATGGAATGGAACAAATTTCTAAGGACTTTCTTCCTTGGAAGGAAATGAAGAGTATTGATCTGCAAGGAAATCCGTGGAATTGTAACTGCAGTCTTCAATGGATGCTCGATGACCTAACACCGTATTTATACTCCTCTAATTCAAGTCTTCTATATGACTTGAGGTAAATAAATGCTATTTTTTATTTTCAATTCGTCAAACATTAATTTATGAAAGTATTAAAAAAGATACCATCCCAAGAATAACGGCATATGCCAAATAATGTTTTTTACCGGAAGAGCATTGTTGACTATTTTCTTTATACCTTGGGTTTCTCCATATTTGCCAATACCATGCCAGTATATAGAGACGACAAAATTTACCCACTTTTCCCACCGCGAGTTATAAAGGCGGCTCAAGAATTCAGCTCAATAAACAAAGGATTAAGGGGAAAACATTAATAACTTATTTCTTTTTCGTAAAGAACGGTTTCACTAGTTCTACTAAACTAGTATGAATTAGTTTTGATGCGTAAATTTAACTTCACAAGCACATATTTGTATAGTTGATTCATGTCTCTCTAAAAATGGCACGATCAATAATATTCGCCTTCTCTCTAGGTGTGCAAAGCCAGTAAGGCTAAGAGGCCGCCGTTTTGTTCGATGGATGGGTCATTCAGATGGAGTATTTTGCGGGAAAAATATCATTTCTCCGAGACCGAGCCACACTGAGGTGAGTGCTTCTCTGGTCGTGATCAAGACATCATCATTATGATACATGAAAAAATTTAATTTAATGGCTTGATTTCCAGATTTAAAACCATGAATACAATTTGGGTTTTCAAATTGAGGGAAGTGATCATTAACCCATTAACTTTAATCACTTCCAGCCTTTGGATCAAATGCACGCATGTAGTTGTTATACGAGGGTGATCTGAAAATTTATCGGCCCGATGATGACAATGATAATTCATGTGCTCAAAAAAGTTTTATTTTCAATATAATCGCCTTTAATATTTATATATTTCATTCATTGAAGTTTCATTCCTATTCTCCCGTCTCTGTAGTGTTCTTCCATAAGTGCCCCAAAGTATTCGTCAACAGCCGCAGTTGCTCCTTGATTTGAAAAAAAAGTTGACCAACGAGAAAACTTCTGAGTTTTCGGAAAAGGTGGAAGTCCGAGGGAGCCATAAACGGGGAATAGGGTGGATTTTTCAGGTCTTTCTATTGCAAATCCCTCAATTTTCCAATCGCCAAAACATTTTACGAGCAGGTTCATTGTCCTGATGGAAGGAGGTTTTTTTCCTCAGTAAACCTGGTCTGCTTTCACGAATTTTTGCGACCTGTTTTGTTACAAGATCAGAATAGTAATTCCTAGTTATTGCAGTGCCTCTTTCAAGATATTTGATTGTGAGAATTCCTTTCGCATCCAGAGAATTGACGCCATGTCCTTTTCCGCCGATGGCACTGTCTTCGCTTTCTTCACACCTTAAGAACCAGCCTTTATTCACTTCATAGACTGCTATTTCCATTCTGATGTATAATTGCGAATCCATTTTTCATCCATTGAAACATATTGACGTAAAAAATTGCTCTTTTTTTTCGTAAAGCGCGTCAAGTACTGTTTGGAAAAAGTCACCCAAATACGTTTTCGACCCATAATGAGCACGCGCGGCACCCATCTTGCGTTAGACGAAGAAAGACTGATCATCTTGTTTAGGTTTTATCATTTATGCCTATGTTACGTCTGTTATTTTATCGTGTGTGTGTGAAAAAAAAATATATATAGAAATATATATATATATATATATATACATATATATATATATATATATTCAATTCATTAATGACAACTAAATTAGTACCTGAGCGACACAAACATAATAAATAGATATTATCACGGGAAAATATATCCCTTTGCCTCAAAACGTACCAACTCTTCATTATAGTATTTTTAGTAAAATGAGTTATGTTGATATTGACCTTAATTAAAGCAAAAACGTTCCCCAAGGGTGGAAGAACCCATTCATTCATCCGCCCCTGCTTCAAGCTCCCCTCCGGAATACGCTAATCTTAAAACTGAGCACCGGTTCGATATGTTCTTGCAGCAAATGGAAGCGGAGGTGGATGAGGAGGAGGTACTTCTCAGCATGAACACGGGGATGCTGGTGGCCATCGTAGTCCTGGGCGTGGCCCTCCTCGTCGTGTCAGTCGCGGCCATCGTCCTCCAGCGTCGCGTGAAGAAGCGGGAGCGGCAATTGAAGAGTCAGAAATCACAGTCCCAGAAGCCACTTCTCGTCAAAAGATCGTTCAGGATTTGAGGAACTTTCCCCGTACGAGAGAGAAGGGAAAACGACGCGCTCCGACAGAAGAGCAACCGAACAAATTTCCTCCTCCCCCTCCCCAATCGATCGAGGTGAAAGGAAAAAACTCTCGAAGGACTGCTCGAGTTTTTCCGCAAGGGGAAGAAAACCTCCCGGATGACTCCGGTGGTCAACTGAATGGCAAAATGTGTTGCACCGTTGCTAAATACATGTACTTGCCTCATCTCATATGTGAATGAATTGTTCATAGTCGAACGGCTCTTACCCAATCGATATATTGTGCCCATTTGTGATACACTATTCACCACGCATCCCGATTGCCAAAATGGTGGAATCTCAAAATTGTTAGGTTTATGGTTTCAGAGAAAGAAGAGACTCACTTGGGACAGAGGCTAAAAAATACGAGCTTGGCAATATTTTATCATAACTTGTAAAGATAAGCACTTTTATCTAAGTCCTATACACCAATATGAACAATTTATATTAAAAAAGATACACCACACACGGAAATTGAAATTAACACAAACGTTTTTAACAGTCATTGACGAAAGCTGAAGTTTTTGTAATGAATGTTATTCCAACCATGGAATTTGTCATAATTCAAATTGCAGTCATCATTTTTATTATTTTTCGTCTTTAATTAATTACGACTAAATTTGTTTGAGTCCATCATAGTTTGAGAGTTACTTTTGCCTAGTGAGAGTGTACTTGATTAATTCAAAATATTTAAGAGTGCGGAACAATCACTGGAATATATAGAAATATTATTGGAAAAAATATCTATGTGATAATTATTTAAAGAGAAATGCGTATATAACTACATGGATATTTCTATTATTTGGAGAAAGCCTCCTCTTACCTGCAGCGTGGGGTCAAATTCTTTACCAGTCCCCTTGGTGAGGTGAGCTTATTATGTTGCATGTTCTTGTGGTAGTGGAATTTCGCCTTGCTACTCATCAATTTCTAGCTTGCACGATATTGGATGCTTCTTACTGCATCCAATGGTGTAATTATTTGTTAGGTGATAGCATATGTAATTGCATGCGTGTAGAATGAAAGGAGGTAGATATGCATTTGCAAGCGTGTAAAATGATAGGATTTTTGCATGAATGTATGCGCCACTGTGGGCATGGGTTTGGATGTATGTATTGGCTTTGAATGCGGTTTTTTTTCCTTTTTTGGGTGATGACCTAACACCCCCCACCACACGCCCTTGCGGCGGCTTGCGGGGAATTATGTAGATGTAGATTATTGTAATCGAGGTTCATACAGAAACAGACTTGGCAGTGCTACACAGATAAATGATACTTGAAATGTAAGAACTGTCCATAGAAAGGACGACTTCACGAATGAAAATGATTGCGATATGAAGAGATGACGTGTGCCATGGAGCAAAGACTAAGGGATTTCATGTTATACTGTACTTCATGGAAACGGTTTGGCATTCTAATTAGGATTTTACAATAGTGTACACGACAGTGAGAATTTAGGCTTGATTTTGAACGTTAGGGCTTAAATTCCTGTAAAAATATCTTGTTGGTTCTGTATAAAGCGAACGGTAACTACGGCCGCATGAATATAATAGGAATATTCAACCCCAGCCGTACTCTTATTATTTTAAGCAGATTTGTCAATAGCACATACTCTCTAATAATTTCTTTGGGGATCTGTTTAGAATGGAGCCAATCTTCCAAGAAGTTTGTGTCTGGAATGGGAACACTAGGAAATAAGGACTCAACGTCAAAGGAAACTAAGATTTCGGTGAGTTTTAGTGTGATGTCTTTAATAACTTTAATAAAATCGAGGCCGTTTTTAATATTTGACGTACTCTGGAAACCGATGTTGGTGAACTGTTGAGTGAGCTATTGTGAAATATTGTATGTGGGTGAGTTGATCGGGGGTACGGCTGAGGTTGACTCTTCCCATTATATCTTGTTGGTTTCTCCTAGATTTTTATTGAAGTAGGAACATAGTTATTTGAAGTTGTTCTAGTATTTTGTTAAAATCTCATGGATGGCTAGATTGAATTCATAAATATTGTCTTTGGAGGATTACTTCACGATTTGAGTTATTGTGGTCCTGGTGAATGAAGAAAAGTACATGCTATATAACCTAAATAGTTGAGTTTTGGATGCCCATAAAGAGGCTTTCGATCGAATAGCAGAGCCCCAAATGTGTAAGGGGTGATAAATTGTTGATTTTAAAAAGTCGGTACTAAAATAAAATGATCAAATTTGACAGAATGTGCGACGTGAAAGGTTTGTATGCAAACAAAGATAATGCTCCGCAGTTGAAACAAGGAAGATAACCTCCAAATTAATGTATTTAAGGACAAACTGAGACAAGTGGAGGCAATTCTGTATGTATGTGCGTGTATCAAATATACCTGCGATAGAAGAAGACAGAGAATGACGGAAAGCAGGATAGCGCAGGCAATGAACCCTCACTGAGAGAAAGCACCACTACCGAAAGCAAATAATATTAATCTACGCATAAGGAATCGGTTCGATAAACATATATATTTTTATATATTAATTTCTTATTCGGCAATGGGACGCGGGAGAGGCAAATAATATTATTACTATTAAAAATACATGCACAGATAGCGTCAGATAGTATAAAAATCCTTAGTATCACAATCGTATAACAGGAGCATCAATAAGGAAATCAAAACTAAGCCGCTCCATACTAATAAAAGCAAATGCCAAATCAATATCATCACTCATGGTCCATCATCACACCATGCAAACAACGCACCGGAAAAACTATATTAGTGGCTAATTAGTTTTGGCGATATGAAAGTGCGGTGAAAAGGCGATGAATTGGTAGAATGATAAACTTGTTTTCTTCGTTCATTGTTTGAGTGTGGGGAACTATGAAGGGATGGAGAACAGGCGACACGACAGCTTGGAGAACTGCTAATAACTAATTTATGGATTGATAAACTATGATATCGCCAGCGATAAAGCCCATATTAATGTCTGCACTAGTTTCGTTTCCTATGTTTTAATTAGCGTGCCGTAAACTATTCGAACATTTATTTCGTCAACGTTTTACCTTCGTCTCCAGAGGCTTCCAACTGCGATACTCACTACCGACTTATTGATTTTAACCCCCATGGTGCTGTTTATTTTCACCTTTTTTCTCCACACTAAATAGGAAGGATGCAAATTTTTCAAAAAAAATCATAAATACGCATTTATATCGAAAAAGTTGCGGTATGTGCTCCCACGCTTTGAAAAATCAAGTCTCCGCCATCACTCGCGGATCGAATGCGGAGCTGAAACGATGAGGAACGGGAACGAGTGGGGGGAGGAGAACGTGTGGGGAGAGGAGGGGTGGGTTGAGGTAGGGGAATTCGGGGAGGAGGAACGACGACGGTTTGGAGAAACACGGGTTGGCGGCTGCCCATGAGGGGGAGTGGGGAGGGTAAAGTATCGCCGTGGGAAGAGCAGGACGCTTTTGACGGGGTGGAGGGAGAGAGGAAACGGAGGGTGTGACGGAGCTGATGAGGCTGAACATCCGAGCGCTAATGAGGCCGGGGAAAAGAATTAGCGAGGAGGGCGTTGCAGGGGTGAGGACGGTGAGAGAGAGGGCGGTGTGTGTGTGTGTGTGTAGGATGCAGGAGGGGTTGGAGGAAGGTTTAAGGGGAGGGGGCGGTCGAGTGAGGGTGGCGAAGGTTGTAATAAGGGACTGGAGGGGTGGAATGAGGGTGATGGGCGAACGCCTGTCGTCGACTCCACGTAAGCGACGTGAATCGAGAGGGCGGTCGGGGAGGTGCACAGAGGCGAGGGCGGGGGGGGGGGCGGAGAGAGAGAAGGTGGGGCAGGAAGGGTGCGGAGGGTTGGTGGAAGGGGAGGAGGGCACAGTGCAGTGAAGCGGTAGACTCGTGGGTTTACGGGCAGACCAAAATTGTGTCATTAGTCCCTTTCATCCCTTGGCGGAAAGGTAAAACATTGAGTGTTTCCCTGTCGTAAGTCAAACTGGAGGGAGTTGATTCAAATGAAGAGAAGAAAATACACCAGTAGACAAATTAAACTCCAGAATCAGCCTGAAATAATAATCCAAGACACGTTTTGCTCCTAACCTGATTTCAAAACAATTACATTATTATCCTACACGGTAAATCCACGCGACAGGGGTTTCCCATTCATGAGCATTATCATTTAACCATATTATTTGAAACTCTCCTTTTTAAGGCAGATTTTGGACGGTACCTAACAATGATTAAATATTAATTTTCCTAAAATAAATATCTTCTAGGACGGATTATGTAAAAATGGCAATTAAAATAAACACGCAGAAATAGCTAAAATCTCTTAGCTGAGAACTATAACTATTTTAAAAACGGTAAAAATTATGCTAAAATAATTTTAAGACCATAAAATTGTTAATAATTGAAAAATAACGCATTAAAACAGTTATGTATGTGCAAGATAGAATGCAATTAAGTCATCCTATGAAGACCTAACATTGCATATAGACTTTAAATACAATTATTCCGGACGGTAACACTGAGGGAATACATTGAGTAAATAACGGCAGATATATATACAAGGTCTTATGAAGAAAGGAAGAGGTTAGCCTAGGGGAGTATTGAATGAAGAGTTGCAGGCAAACAACCTACCTATTGTTACCTGATGTTATTCTTATTGAAATGTATTTTATTTCTGATAACTTCCTAATTTTAACTGAATTTTACCCTACGCCCCCATGAAAGAAGATTAAATGCATTTAAAAGATGGTAGGTAATATGGTTAGTGGGAAACCAAATGAGGCAAACACTGGCAGAAGGAAAGATGGAGCCACACACGAAATAAACATTTTATGGCGATGCGCCAATTAAATGGAATGTTTGGCTTGGACGGGGCTCGGGAAAGGAGGTAACTCTGAATTAATGACGAAGACGATTTAGGGAGGGGGGACCGATGGGGAGACGGAGATGCAGGAAAAAGATGGCAGGCTAACGGTGAATTCAGAGTAGTGATGGCGATAAGAGAGATGAAAGATGGGAAGACAATTAAGGGAGAGATATGGGACAAATGCATTATTTCCGAGAAAGGGGGTATTTTTTTGAATGCTTGAAGGGGGTGAGGGGGCTACTTTGTGAGGCGGGGGATGGCGGAGAAGGATAGGGTAGGAGAGAGAGATTCTGGAGTATCGAAAGCGCGAGGATCTCATAAACCGTGAATGAGACGCGGGTTTGAAGAACAATTAAGTAAGAAAGTTGTTGTTTCACGATTCTGGCAAAGAAAAATAAAAGTGTGTGGTTGAACGATGACTGCGACGGCACAAAATCCCCCCTGAAGATGATAGATCCTTAGGGTACAATATTTCTTTTCGCAAAAGATCGTTAATTCTGGAGTCGGAATGTACGAATGTAATTCTAAGATGCATGTAAAAAGTACAACAGCAAAAATATTCGTGCAATTTTTCTGAATGGTAGATTATCATACCTGTGATTGTATTTAGAAAATATCCCTGTATTTTATTTGCATGATATTTATCATCTAGCATCGTACTGTAACAATGCTGATATTGATTTTTGTCTGTTATCCTTTAAGGGTTGTTAATGACATAAAATATTACAGACCACGCCGTTTAGTGACGATTGCGTAAAAGTTTTGAACAAAAAATATGTACTCAATCAATTAATTGAATTAGAATCGTATAAAAGGAACGTTATCGTTCGATATCATCCTATGTAGAGACACGAAAGCAATCGGCGCCCGTCACAAGAGATTAGAATTGAGATTTCCAAAATCTTATTTATAAGATGATGTATACGTATATAAATATATATATATATATGTTGAGAAGGGCCACAAATAAAGCAAAAGAAGAATGGTGGAAAACGCAATGCGAGGATATGGAAAGTTTACAGAAGAAGGGTGAAATTGGTGCTCTATACAGCAAGGTTAAGTTATTATCGGGAAGTAAGAAGGCAAGATCCGTGCTAACAGTTAAAGATAAATGGGGTAAGATAATAGTTGAACCAGGAAAAATCCAAGAGAGATGGAAGGAATATATAGAAACACTGTATGGTAAAGAACTTAGGCCGACAAGGTTAGACATAGAAAAGGAACATGACGTAGAAGAAGATAGCTTAGGTCCAGGCATACTCGACGATGAAATAGAAAGGGCATTAAAGGAGATGAAAGCAAATAAGGCTGTGGGGGTGGACAATATTCCTGTAGAAATGTTGAAATGGTTAGGGAAAGGTGGGAAGAAGGTCATATATGGACTGATTCGTAGTATCTATGAGGAAGGAATCTGGCCGGAAGATTTTGTGAGATCGGTGTTAGTTCCTATTCCAAAAAAGGCAAAGGCTTCGTCATGTGAGGATTACAGAACAATAAGTTTGATATCCCACGCAGCTAAAGTTATTCTCAGGATCATCAACAAAAGGATAGAGAGTAAGGCAAATGGTTACTTAGGGGATGATCAGTTTGGGTTCAGGAAAGGAAGAGGTACGCGTGATGCCATTCCAGTAATAAGATCACTAGTCGAGAGGAATATAGAATACAATCACGACGTTTTTGCCTGTTTTGTAGATTTCGAAAAAGCGTTTGATAGAGTGAATTGGGAAAAATTAATGAGTGTATTGCAGAAAATAGGAATGGATTGGAGGGACAGGAGACTGATACGCAACCTGTACATGTCTCAGACTGCTCAGGTGCGAGTGGGGAACGGAGAGTCCGGATGGGCAGTGTTAGGAAGAGGTGTAAGGCAAGTTTGCCCATTGTCACCGGTACTGTTCAACGTATATGCGGAGGAAATGATTAAAGAGGCATGGAAAGAACTGGAGGTAGGAATGAAGGTCGGAGGGGAATTCGTAAAATCGGTTAGGTTTGCTGATGACCAAGCATTAGTTGCTCAGTCAGCCAAGGGGTTGCAAGCATTGTTGAGTGAATTGGAGGTTCAGTGCGATAAATATAGGATGAGAATCAATATTAATAAAACAAAGGTTATGAGATTTTCCAAAAAGAAAAAGGCTAAGCTAAATATTAAAATAGGCGGGGAAAAATAGAGCAGGTAGAACAGTTTACATATCTCGGAGGTGTTTTGGACCAATACGGTCAAAGTGGTAGGGACGTAAGGAGAAGAATTGCGCTAGGCAAGGAGGCTTTCTCAAAGAGGAGGGAGTTGATGACGGGGACGTTGAGTAGGGATGTTAAGACAAGACTAGTAAAAACTCTGATATGGAGCGTAGCTATGTACGGCGCGGAAACGTGGTCGCTGAAGATGGAGGATAGACGTAGATTGGAGGCTTTTGAAATGTGGGTGTGGAGAAGAATGGAGAAGGTGAAATGGACCGAAAGGAAAACAAATGAGGAAGTGCTAGAAATGGTGGGGGAGGAGAGGGGTTTGTTGAGAGAAATCCTATGGAGGCAGGAAAAATGGATGAAAGGCGTATTGAGCGGTAGTGGAATGTTGAAGAGGGTAATAGAGGGGAGAATGTTGGGCAAGCGAGGTAAGGGTAGGAACAGGATAGGGTTGTTGGACGGGATGAAGGGAGGAAAGAAGTACACCGAGATGAAGAGGGACCTGATATAGATTAGTTTGCTAGGTGGGGAGTCACAAAATGTTTATTTGATAGTTGTGTCCATCCAAAAACCTACCTTAACCGGTAGATTACCTAAAAAACTATATATATGTATTTATTTTTATTTCTATATATATATATATATATATGTAACACTTTTTTGAAAATTCCACGGACGTGTACAATAATGTAAATGGACTAGTCGACAAAAACACAGAAACACATAAAAGAGGGACTCATTGGGTCTCGAATTTTCGGTGGTGCAACCACCTTTCTCAAGAGGAGTTAGGAACAGAACTCAGTTCTGTTCCTAACTGAGTTCTACAACCTAAATGAGTTCTACAACCTAAATGAGTTCTACAACCTAAATGAGTTCTACAACCTAAATGAGTTCTACAACCTGAGTTCTCCTAACTGAGTTCTGTTCTTAACTGAGCAATCACCTTTCTCAAGAGGAGTTAGGAACAGAACTGAGTGCTGTTCCTAACTCCTCTTGAGAAAGGTGGTTGCACCAACGAAAATTCGTGACCCAGTGAGTCCCTCTTTTATGTGTTTCTGTTTGTGTCGACTAGTCCATTTACATTACATAGAAATAATATAACTTAGATTATATGTAAAAAAGCTAATTTGTTCTCCTCGTGGCGCCCCAATAGTCCAATTCTTCAGCATTTGACGCTATGAAAAAGCAAGCTTTAAAAGTAAAGATAACCACAGCTATTCATGTCCTACGTAACTGAGAGTAAGCTCTTCCAAATATTGATTTCCCAAACTTCGGAAAAAAAATAATGTACCTCAACTTGGAACTAAATGACATAGAATATTTTGAAATACATGAGAAGTTAAAAAGTCAACGAACTGCTTTGAGATCTCGCTTCCCAAGTTATGAGAACTGTATATGATAGCCAAAACGAAGGAATCTTTTGGAAAAATGAAAGAATATTCATACTCAATAGTTCAAAAAATGGTTGAAGGTGTACTACACCTCATGTTAAATAGACGTACAACTTCATGAATGTCTCTTTTCAAAAGGATAATCAATTTAACCTTTCCCGCAGTTTTTAGTCCATAACTGGTAAACATGAATAAGCCATTTTTGACATTCACCTGTCACTTAAAACGTGTCCATATGATGATAATGACAATAATGAGATTTCGCGGGACCTTAAAAGGCGGTCACTAATTCCGTGACCATGTTCCGCGGCCGTTTATCAAATCCGACCGTAAGAGACGTCGATTATGGAGTGGCGATTCACGATATTACGCTGTAACGGCTAGAACAATAGGGACGGAAGTAGTTGGAGCGGGGAGGAGTGAAAGAAGTGGAAAAAAGGTCGGGAGGGTGCGAGGTCGAAACGGGTATGCAATCGGATCAGAAGGAAGGGGGAGCATGTGTTGGGAGGGGGTGAGGGAGGAATGGAGTTGGGGAGCTGGGAAAGGGGGGGGAGGAGGAGGGAGAGACAGTGATCCGACAATGTCAACTTGTCACGGCTGAGGACGAAGTTCGACCTTTTCAATGGGGACCGGCGTAACCTCTCCCCCAATATGCCATTCGTAAAACCCTCGTCCGGAGCCCACACCACCACTTCCCAGGCCTCTACGGCCTTCCCAACACACACACACACGCCGCCGCTGCCACCACTAGCCCTCCCTCCATCCATGACTACACAACGCCCGCCCCAACCCCCCAATCTCTTCGCCCTCCAAACACCCCACACCTCCCTATTCATCCCCAAGCCTCTTCATCATGTACACCTAACCTCCCCTTTCCCTTAGCGATAATACCACTCTCTCACTCCACACGCACACACACGCACGCGCGAACGTGCGCCCCTACCCTCGCCCGTCCCCCGTCCTAAACTAAAACTCCCTCTCTCTCTATCACCCCTCCGCCCCGACTAGGTACGCTAAACACTCTCCCGCCACGGTCCACGTGCATTTCCCCCCCCTTCCCCCCGGCTTCGTTCAATGCCTTGCAGAACCTCTCCCGTCCCCCAAAACCATCCCACTTCACATCCTCCTCCCTCCAAACTCCCCCTCCCCATAAAAAAGCCACTTCTCCCCGGCATCCAACCTCCCTCCCCTCAGCGCAGTCCTACGCCGCCAATTTGGACAAGTGCCGTTTCCCCTCCGAAAGCAAAAAAAATAATGATAATAAACCCCCTCCTTAGTTAAGATAACCTTAAGGACCGCTTTTATCCATGGGTGGATCCGTGGAGAATTAAGAGCGCTTCAAATTAGGGAAGTGGGAAATGCAAGGGGACGTGCCTTCAATCTTCTCGTTCGTTCTCCGTGTAAAGCGCCGAACTTCGCCAAAGCGGTAGGATGTTAGCAATTTATTCATACTTAAAAAGTTGATATTTTTTCATGAACCATTTTTGGCTGAGCTTCACGTGTGCTCAAGATTCGCCGTTGCGGCTCATATACCTGTGTGTATACCACGTTACTGGTTCCTAATGAAAGTACCTGATGACTTCAAAGAATCTTTTCCAGTCAAGAATCATATACACATGAAATATTATTTTCTGGGTCTTTCTCAACCGTTTATTTCGTTCCTTTGCTCATTTGAAAGTTAGCGAAGTTTCTTCGCTTAATCGTGAGAGAAAAATATAACCAATTTTAATCTCTAGCTTAAAATTTTATGTCACTCCGATGGAATTACGCTAAATTGTCAATTGATTGGGTCTAAGTTTAGATTTTATCCGCTAAGCATCATACATTACGTTTCCCTAAGATTCTCAGCTTATTACAGCTTACTGACTGTCTGAACGTGCTTCCTTCCACGGCCTGACAAGCACTGCTCCCTCTTTCAACCTGAGTTACCGCTGTTTCCTTCTAAAGCCACAGACACAAGAGATTTTCAAATCTGTGATTCAAAGAACTGTGGGACATGCCGCAGCAGTAACTTCAGTTAAGGATTCATCCGCTAAAATCCATTAAAGTGTAGAAAATCCCGGTCAAGGCGAATGATTCTTACCCTTTGAAATTTTCTGCTTTCAATCTGTGAGCTTTTGAGCTATAAACATCATGTATACGCTTCATTTCGAGTTACTCTTGTAATTGAAATTGTTTATTTATCGAGTTACTCTGTTCAAATCGGCTAGCATATCCGATCATTGGCCACCCAGCCCCCGTATTGCAGGGAATCCTGGGTCAATGGAAAGCCGTATTTGAATGAAGAAACCTGATACGTATCAAGGACAACATATGGTACATTGCGATTCCTATGGTTATTGTACCCCTATTCGACTTTCCCGACTCCCATCCTTCCCCTCTTTCGCGATCGCCAATATGATGCAGCTTATAATTTGGCGCTGTCGGTATCTTCTTGTATATAAAATGGATATTACATGAAATCTATGAAGCTGATGGAGAAAAAAGTAACAACAGCAAAATTCGTAAATTCCTAATGAGTTTTTGCGACAAAAAGATGAGCGATGTTTGCAAAATTGTGGGTTCTGAAAGAATGCGGTTTTAATTCGCCGACAGCGGAAAAATGAAAGAAGTCCTTGCCACATTAGTTGACCACGTGGAGAGAATGAATGAAAGTCGCCATCACCATAGAGACATATGGGGGAAAACCAAATGGTTTAGAGGAATGTATAGACTGAAAATGTCATGGCCGAGCGTCGTTGAAGAAATTCCCTAGGTCTGGAATACTGGAGATTTCAAAAAGAGAAAAGTTCATGTGAAACCAATTATAAATATAAGGTACTGAAAACGCACGCTAGGATAGGACATTTGGGAATAAATGAGAAAAGAAGGGTAAGTTTCCTTTCGTAACACAAAAATAGACTTTTCTTGAAAGTGTCTTCCCAAAAAGGGTAGAGCGTTAAGATTAAGTTTACATTTATGATAAATATTTTACACCTACGGTGACGCAAAACGAGACACAAACGTCACCCTTCTTGTAGGTTGGAAACTCATTTGAGGAATCCAGTACTGCCAGACGTGGTCTGCGGGACGGATGTGCGGTGAAAGGGGGATCTGAAAGATGTTTATAAATATCAGTTTTATTTCTTGATAATGGATAATTTTTTTATTGGTTACGCTTCCACATCATCCAAAGTATGAGTTCACCTCGCACTGTGTGAACCAACGAATTATCAGCACCGTAATTGGTAGTGCAACACCTTGCTACTGTTGCTATTCAGCCGTAGACTCTCCGACTCTATGCTCCCCACTGTCCATAGGCCTGCTTACGATATTTCCGCATTACGGAAAGGCCCCGATCAAAGCGATACTTACACAATCTATGTAGACTGGTAGAACTTTGTGTGAAACATTAATAAAAGGGTTCCCGGATATTCATCGGAACCGTGTACTCTAATGCGTTATATTTGGAGGTATACTGCTGGTAGTAACACAATAGCAGTTAATTTCAATTAAGATCTCTCATATTATCAGGATGCTTGAGAAAAGGCTTTGATTTTCTTTTCAAAACATTTTAAATATTATATCTGGTCGTCGCAGGATGCACTCTCGTTATTATTCGAGGGAGTTGTGGGTTTGGCGCAAACATTTATCAACCAGTTATTTTAACGCCGTTCTTATTAATTATATATTTAACAAAGAAGCCAAAAACGGAACAAAGGCTTTTACATTGGCTGACAGACAATACATATAATATATATTAAGAAAAATGAAGGGTAAAAGCAATAAACAATAATGAAAATTAACAAAATAAATGTCAAGAACAGCTATAAGATAGAACATATGCAATCAGAGAGAACGAAGTTATTATCTGGCGTGTAAGAAAGGAGGTGAAAGCGGTGAGTGGGGAAGAGAGGTCCAGGGAAGGATACTGAATGATTAGGGAATTAAATGTGGCGGGGAGTCGATGGAATAGGGAGCGCAGAGAGATCGAGAGACGGAAATTTGGAATCTGCGTCAGACTCAAGTTACGTGTTGACCGAGGAGGGAACACGAATTGAGAATAGAGGAAGGAGGTCGTTGGTACGGAGAGTTCCGTATTTTCGAATGGTCGTATGTTCGAATGTTTCCATTTCACTACATACCATCCATTATATGGACCATATATACTTTTATGAAATACTTGAAATTGAACTTAAATGACGGACAGCTGCAATGCTGTAAGGTGGACTGTTGACTGCGTCCACAATAATATTAAATCATTAATTAAAATTGTTAGATCCAGTCATTTCGATTTCAAATCAATATGGTAATCATTCCAAACTAATGCTATCGATAACATTGGATCTTGATGCAGACTATCAATTTTACTGTGAGGTGTTGTAACTTGAATCTTTTAATGTTTTTCAAACGAGTTAAAGTGCTGTCGCTTAACGTGATTTGTGATATTTACGTAATAGTAACTCCATTAAGTGGATTTGGAGAATAGTGGCTTAGGCACTTCTATCAGAAGAGGAAGATAGAGAGGGCAATATGGTCCGTCCATCTGCCGATGCCGTTAATCATAACACTCACTGAAAGAGATGGTTGCGCGAGGCATTCCTATCTCTGTACGTCCACGACAACGGTTACCCATTCCCTCCCCACGCCCTTATTACAGGACTTATCCCAGCCCCATGCGGGAATCGGAAGCATGAATTAGGAAGGAATGACCCGAGAGTAGGGGGCGGATAGGGGAGATAGGGTCGGCGAGGGGGCGAGAGGGTGAAGGGTTCGGAATATTTTGCTTCCGTGCGTGGTTGCTCACAGCCAGAATAGAATCGGGACAAAGGAGGGATGAAACCTGAGTATCGGGGCGTTTTGGGATGGAGGGGCCGTGGGGAGGGGAGGTGGGGGTGAAACACAAGGGAGGAAAGGCAGCGTAAACCCTCATCCATGGCCGTGGGGGGAGATTTTCTGGGCCTAAGGTCACGGAGAGCGAGACATGGAGAATTTTTGTTGAATGGAGCATGTTTGCATAAGGATGTGTGGGAAACACTCGACGACTCCTCTCACGCTTGTCCTCAAATAATGCAGATACACATCCAAGCCCTTCACTCCTTGGTTGTGTTATTCGTTGAAGAGCATGTCGGCGAGGTGCCGATACTGAAAATCACCAACGTCCGAGAGAGACGGGGATGTAACAGAGATCAACGGCGAGCGTGGAATCTACGAGTATTCGGAATTTGGCATCGTCCATTCGAGAAACGACCGTTATTTTTGTACTCTTTACCCGTGTAACGAATCACTACCATCAATATTTCACATTTCGGACACTTGTAGAAAATAAATCTTTTACAGGACACGTATCTAATACGGTACAATGCCCGTTTCAACGCCTAAGCGTTGAAATGCACGTTTTGTGTTTTAGCAAGTTAGTTGTGCAAACTAATTTCTTCATTTTATACATACTCCTCCAACAGATCGAACCTAACTCTGGAAGAATTAATCCCGAATATTAATTGTCGCAGCTCTTTTCAATTAGCTGCTTTGAGTACATTCTTTTCGGCGTAACAGCTGCCGTGGCAATACGACCAGATACTGAAACTTAACTCATCACAATGAATAATTGATCAGTAGCACTTTTCCACTTGATAAAATTTATTTTACGACCGGGTTTCAATGTATTAAATCATCATCAGGTAACAAATACAATGAAATCCGGTCGTAAAATGAATTTTATCGATTGGAAAAGTGCTACGATCAGTTATTCATTATGTTCGACTTCCACGCCATCACGCCTGAAGCTACTCAATTTGTCACTCATCATTAATTCATACAACTCACACTTAATTATAACTATTACTGCCAGTTTTTCCTGCATGAATAGAGTACTACATTTATGAATAGATACTTGTAGTGTATGTAAAGTTTGCTTGCAGCGCTTGTAAAAAAATCATTTCCATCATTTGATTGCTACGACTTCTACTTTAGTCAGAGCAGTTCAATAACACTCAATTTTGATCATGCATCTCGTGTGAGCAACCACCCCAATCACACACCTTAAAGGTGGATTTGTGTGTACCATGCAGTTGTAGATGCCCCTACGAAAACCAGCACAAATATGAATAGTCCTTCGAGTGTGAGGCATAGTGGCACATTAGAAGAATGAGGAATTAGAGCATGGGAAATGTGAGGCTAAATAAGAATTATTCAAACCAAATGGGCGGGTAAATTAACTGGCAAACCTCGACGAATTGCCCATTAAGAAAGACTCCATACAGAATAGCTGAAAGGAGAAATGCAAAATCTCACTAAACACGCTGTGAGGCACGATGCGCTCCTGAAGACAGTTGCCGAAATGCAATTAAACTGGTAGAACACAAAGGAATTCATGGGATGAGATAGACGAAACATAGTATAACGGCGGACATTAAAGCGAAGATAGGCCAAGTCTCTTAAGGGATTAGTCAGCAAGAGAACTGGTTATAGAATGGAGTCAAGCCAATCACAAGACTTACTGATCTCACGATTGATCACAAAAATGATCATGGCAGAGTAGATAAGATGTAAAGGAAGTATAAAGCGTGAAAAATGAGATCACTCAAAGGGAAAGGCCGAGTTTCTGCATCGCGGAATAGATACGCTCACCTCCTTCCAAAACTATCGCGGAGTCTAGCTATTTTTAAAGAGTAAGACTCTCGGAACATGTTAATATGCCAGGTTTTTTTATTTCAGAAAGAAGTAGACGAGTGGAGCACTTGGGGGGGGGGAGGTGATGTCCAGTCCGAAATGAGGATAGGAATACAAGCGGCTTGTTGGTGGAAGGGGGTAGGGGATAAATGGGGAGTGGGGTTGAAGGTGAAGGGTGATGAGGAGAAGCGTAGCGAGTAAGTAGGATGGGTGAAAGATGCACTCGGAGTTTTAAGAGGACAGTGACGTGTTTATTGTTAAGTTACAGACTTGGGTTCACGGCGGCAGAGAGGGAGATGGGCGAGGGTGGGGAAGGGGTAGAGAGAGCGAAGTGGAGAAAGGGTGGGGGAGAGAGAAGAAGGGCCGTCTCGAGAATCTCCACGAGGACAAGAAAAAGAGGTAAGGGGACGTATCCGAGTGGGAGCAGAAGAGAAAAGCACGAAGCTAAGTGGGAGGGATTGCGGGAGGCCAAGGGTTCAAGTGCGCACCCCATAAGCCGGACGGCTCTGGTTGGCTGACTCCGGGTGTTAAGAGTGGGTTGGTGTGGTTGGAGGAGAGGGTGGGCGGGCGGAGCGGGGGGAGGGAGGGGGTGAAGGAATAAAAAATTTGCACGTGGGCGAGAGAGAGGGAGTTGCGAGCGGAGGGTGGGGGGAGGGGGTGAACGGTGGTGCGCCAGGGCGGGAGTGGAGAATGTGGGTGTTACGCGGCAGGTTGTAATCAATGTTCCCCCATTGGCAAGAAAATTAGCGATTCCATCACATTTTTCCGTGCTATACATTTTAATTATTCATTATCAACTAAAACCTTATTAAATTCATTTAAGTCAAACCTCAAAAAAATAAAAGAACGGTGCATTTTAATTTTAATTCCCCTTAAAAGAATTCCTTTCTAAAAATAAGGTGATGTCGTTGGCATACGACAATATAGCCACGGAAATAAATGCTTTGATGCATTCACTTAGAAGAAAATTAGAGGAAGCGTTCATGTAAACGATAAAGTGTGAATAGAACATTTAAGCGCATATATAAATATGAACATTAGTATAAAGGTAATAGAAGATAATGGAGATAATAGAGAGCTGGTAAAATATACGTGTACCCTGGTTGTGATAATACAGGGTTTGTCCGGAAAATAAGTGTCTTGACAAATAAGTTTTTTGACAAAAGGGGAGTCGTCCACTACGAATTTGTACCTGAACGACAAACTGTAAATGCTGCATTTTACGTCCAAGTGCTCGACAGGCTTCGAAAACGAGTCGCCCGCGTCTGGCCAGCGATAAAAAACATCTGGCGGCTGCATCACGGCAATGCGCCGTCTCACATCGTGCTTGTCGTGTCGGACTTATTGGCCAAGCACGGCGTGGCAACGCTGTCGCACCCGCCCTACAGCCCGGACTTGGCACCACCGGACTTCTTTCTGTTCCCGAAGATAAAGAGGAGTTTGAGAGGAACGCGATACGGGACTTTGGACGCCGTCAAAGAGGCCGTGACGACGTGTCTTCGAGAGGTTCCCGATGATGCCTTCGCGGGAGCGTTCCAGGAATGGGAACGCCGCTGGAACAAGTGTATCGACTCACAAGGGTCCTATTTTGAGGAATATTAGCTTAAGATATGTAAAAGTGTAATAAATTTTTTTTCCTGAGCTCAGTACACATTTTCCGGACGAACTCTGTAACAATGCCCACGTTTGATTCGAATTCGATTCACGTTTGGTGGTCGGCAAACCGCCACTCAAGAGACACATGCGCCTTTTTGGCCCTATGAGTGTGGCTCTTCCACAAAATACCTCGTACGGGCATGGTTGGTGTTTCTGTGTCATTATCTTTAGGTGAGTACTTTGAAGTGACTTATTGAGAAAGCATTTCCAGAAAGATAAAATTTTCTCTTTCACATTAGTAACTTTGAAATGCAATTGGTGGTTTAAAAAAAAATAATGAATTGTGAAGCTCGAAATTTGAACGTCTTTGTGCCGATATCGAGATATAGGAGAAAAACAAATGTGAACTTAGTTCACAGTACAAGTGGTTGTACTTTGAAAGACCTGAAGGAGGAAGGTATTTTTTTAGTATTCCTGGCCCATATAATCATCTGAAATACCTAGCGTTTCCTGTTCATTCCTCGTGTGGGTCTACATATTCATACGAACCATCATTTTCAAGCATGGAGTAAGTAGCTTATCAGTATAAAATTGAAAATTCGTCTTATTGACGACAATCTGGATTCGTGCCTGAAATTAAAAACTAAAAATTTCAAGAAACTGTAACAGTAACTTTAACGGAGTCACCCGCTATGTGTGCATTATAATGCAACAATTTCAGAGAGTAAATATCATTCGCCTTGACCGGGATTCCGGTCAAGGCGAATGATTTTTACTCTCTGAAATTGTTGCATTATAAAAACTATAACACACAATTTTGACTTGACCATATTTTCCGAGGAAATGCCAAGCCACTGTTCACATTAGTGTTTGTTAGTCATTCTCATGGTTTAATTTTATGGATACCTTACAATTTAATTTTATCAATGAATGATATAGTTATTAAGTATGATATCAAGTTGTGTTCAACGTGCTTATTGTTTGACTAAGACTTAAAAAATTTAAGTAAAATTAATTTAGTTAATATTAGGAAGTCCAAAATACGTGTATGTAACGTGGAGGAATGAGCAAGATATTAGGAGATGGATTGAACATATAGAGAGGATGAACGGAAGGAGATATAGGGAGGGAGATCGACCTCAGCTAGGATGCCTCAAGCAAACTGAGGACATTTTTAGCATAGGCCAGCTTAGGAGTACCCTAGTTAAGTTAATAGCAATCAACCCATATAGTTTAATTTTTAAAAATTCGGCCCTCGAAACAATTTTCAATTGTTTTACTGTTGATATTGGGCTCTGCTGACTAATGAGTTTGCCGACTGCTGGCCTAGGGAATTGGGTGTCATGACGATTTTGTCCATAAAATGTGATAAACATACGGCTGATTATATCAGGACTGTTCTGATATAAACATATCAGGAGATCCTTTCATTTTTTCAAATCTGCTAAATCCCGATGACCATCTACACTACTGAGCGGGTTGGACATGTGGGTAAATCTGCAAACCGGATTTTTTCAACAGCCACTAGATAAAGTTTCTCGGATCCAAAGAAGTATCATATGGCCAACTATCGACTGCTCCAACTCGAAATTTTGTACCCCTTAAATTATGCCATAGCCACTCAGAGAGGAATATAATTGGGTATAATTAGGTATTAAAAATTTTAATATTTTTTGGTTAATTATTGCGGTGCTAAAATTAGTTGACAGCGTAAATGATTTAAAGGTGAATCAAATTCCAGGGGAACATAATGGTACTGGAGAGAGAAGCTGCTTCAGTCTCATTGCATACGTTACAAAATATCGTAGCTCTCAGTGATAAGAGTATTACCCAAATACCTTACATAATTTTCAGGATATTTCGCTTTAAATGATAAATCACGCTATTTAGAAGTACGAGGATTCTGGTTGTCTCCAGAACAAATTATAACGCTTAGCTACCACTATCCATGACATCCTCGGCAGTGTGACCGTCTCTCAAAATGAAATTAGCGCTACGTGAATTCAATAAGGGCAACACGAATGAGGAATTTTCCCATTCATGAGCCCCTGCTCGCCCAAACTCTTCGCTTAATTCACTGAAAAGCACTAAGAAGTTTGAAATGGTAATGGAGAAAAATCTAACGAATCCTTACCCAACGAAATAGGAGGTAACCGCCTCGGTTACCTCCTATTTCGTTTCTTTATTCATTTCCTGAGGAGAAATAAAAAAGAAGAAGAGAGAGAGAGAGAGACAGGGGAAATAAAACTCAGGGGAAGTTGAATGAAAAAGCCACGGGGAACAAAGCAGAGCTTGAGTGTATCTTAGGGGAAGATATGGAGGTGATGGCGACGAATGGTACGGTGAGACACCTCCATTTACATTCCCAGGGTGGTTGCGGACGATGAAGTGCTCAACATAATATTAATAAGACGTACTAACGGCATCAGCAATGATAATGAGGCGAGGGAGGGTGGAGACGGCAAACTCGTCAGTGGCGTCGAGGGTGTATCTCCTCGAGGGGAGCGAAGCACGGGAAGTCGAGGGTTGAAGATACGGCGTGTGATGGGACGGGGAGGAGACATTCCCTCCTCCCGAACCGTTGCGAGAGTGATGCAAAGCATTAAAGATTAGGCGCGAAAGCGGATATTTATATCCCCACCCGAGAGGTGAATTTCGTCATTTTATTTCAGAAGAGGTACGAGACGGTGACGCGAATCCCGCGAAATGATAAGAAGAATGGGGTTTCTCGAATGCTTAAGCTGTTCTCTACGGCTCGGGACGAGGAAAAAAAATCATCGAGGAGGATGGAGCTTCGCGAGAGAAGGAGAAAGTAAGGAGGGAAAAACCCACCGGCAATAAAAATCTCTCACGGAAAGAGATAAAGGAGAAGGGAGTCGCGTTACTGAGAATCCTCTCTCTCTCTCTCTCGGAAAACAATATTTCATTTTTTTTTACTCCCGTCGAGGATTGAGCGCGTTTTCACGCGAGCGGGGACAAAGCAAGCTCTCCAGTTTTCACTTTAATTGGGATATAAATGTGAGCTCGGCTCGCGGTGGAGAAGCGGAAGAATCGTTAAGAGTCTCAAGTGTGGACTTCATTCTTCTTAGCACGAATAATAAGGAAGAATTTGACATTCAACTAAATAGAAACCCAATCCATGGGGCAAAATTAGTATTTAGATCACAAAGAAAAATTTTGAACATCAGTGAGTCCTCGTTTAGGATGCAGTCAAATGCTTAGCGATTTAAAAGTTCAGTAGAATGTCGTCCATCCATGGCGTCGAAAACTTCATATCTCCGTTTCCTTCTTCTGCATCCGCACAATATCCCACAAGCCGCTGCATGGGCGTTTGACGAAGGGTAGGAGGTACTTAGTCTTACTTTATAGGTGGTACTTATTGGCACCTCTTCTACTCATGGATATTTGTGGCCTCGTACGTCAAAGCATTCCTATAATTCATTCTAAATATGTTTTTAGCGGAACTTGTTGTTTTATCTGAAACAAAAACAAATGCACAGTTGTTTCTGATCTATGCAATTAATGAATAAAAATGTCATGCAGAGATATACATCCACTACCCTTATTTTTTATCATACTGTTTTACCGTTCAACACTATGACAAATATAGGTGTATTATACAGGGTTCGTCCGGAAAATAAGTTTATGATGCTCATTGTCTTTTTTGACAAAAGGGGAGTCGTCCACTACGAATTTGTACTTGAACGACAAACTGTAAATGCTGCATTTTACGTCAAAGTGCTCGACAGGTTTCGAAAACGAGTCGCCCGCGTCCGGCCAGCGATCAAAAACATCTGGCGGCTGCATCACGGCAATGCGCCGTCTCACATCGTGCTTGTCGTGTCGGACTTCTTGGCCAAGCACGGCGTGGCAACGCTGCCGCACCCGCCCTACAGTCCGGACTTGGCACCACCGGACTTCTTTCTGCTCCCGAAGATAAAGAGGAGTTTGAGAGGAACGCGATACGGGACTTTGGACGCCGTCAAAGAGGCCGTGACGACGTTTCTTCGAGAGGTTCCCGATGAGGCCTTCGCGGGAGCGTTCCAGGAATGGGAACTCCGCTGGAACAAGTGTATCGATTCACAAGGGTCCTATTTTGAGGAATATTAGCTTAAGATATGTAAAAGTGTAATAATTTTTTTTTCCTGAGCTCAGTACACTTATTTTCCGGACGAACCCTGTATATGGTTGGAAGATTTTGCGAGGCCTATTTTGCTATTTCGACTCCAGAAAATACTACTACCTGCCCAACTCAACGACAGCAATTTCACGTCAGCCCAAAAGTAAATTCTGAGAGCATGGAAAAAACAATGTACTTAAATCTGTACTTAACCATCAACATTTGAATGGCGTAGCCTAGTAAAAAAATGGACACAATTGGCACTCACTCTGCTAAGGCTCTCTTTTTCTCTCACCAACACCATTTACGCATGCAAAACTTTGAAAAAGATAACGTTATAACAGTTTATACTTGCACACCTTTTCACTACAACCGGTGAAGAAATTATCTCGTTATCTCGAGTAAATTGATATCGTTATTATTTTATCATATGTTAAGAGTTTAATTTAGATATGGAAATGAAACTTCGGTGTCATTTCTCACTGTCCGTTGATATGAGATACCAAACTAAGTGGGTTAGAAAATGTTTTGCTGGGAGTAGAGGTTGAAGAGTGATACTCCTCGCAAAATTTGATACAATTTCTTTGATCCATTTTTTAACAAACGAAAATCGCCGAGTTAATAAAAACACGTCTAATCTTAGCGGCTTCCACGGACAAAGTAAACAATGAACACAGCTGAAAATTTCATCATACTTTAGGGGCATGCATACCAACATAATAACAAAAATCGACAATCGGACTCTCCAAACCCGCGAAATATAAAAATTCCCGTTATTTTCTGAACACTCCTCGAATATGTGAATGTACACTTGCAAAATGTGTAATTATAATTCACCCTCCTGTTTTAGGCATACGTTCCTCCTTCTGTCCTACATTTCCATGGATTTTCCGCAGCATTAGGCTCACAAATACCGCAAATCTACGAAAGAGCAACTACGGTTCCTCGTTAAAATCTTAACTATCAACACCTACTCCTCCTCCATGGATGCCATTTTCTTCCAAAGAATATTCTTGTTAGGTAAATAAAAAGTAGTAAAATAAATCATAATGCGACTGAAACATTTGAGAGTATCAACAATCTAGGCGGCAATGGCCACTACCCTTTCTTCTCTCGCCATCGCCCGTGGGTGAGTATATCGGTCAGTCGACTGCTGTGCCTCGAAGATTTCCTGAAGTTATGCATACGCAATGTGGCAAAAGATTTTGCTTACCAAGGAAAGCCACACAAACGCTCTTAGTTTATTACGATAGGCTTAAATTTAATCGAGTGGTTTCATAACCGATTCATTTAATAGCTTGTGATATTCATATGAACACGGGCAAAGACTTTTGAGACATACGTAGAAATGTGCAAAATGTTTGGAACTGGCACATTTGGTGATGCCATCACTATCGAAAAAATTAAGAATCTCAACCGGGGAAACATTTGAGATTATTATGATTTGAATAAAAAAATACTAAGGAGCGGTTTTGCAATTCACCACTGGTTTGTAGTTCGCATTATTTCTGGTGGGAGTCGCCGTTGTTGTAGGATTATTATTAAACGGACGCGATACCCTGGGGGCAAAGTAGGCCACGCCGCAGCTCTCCCCCATCCCTCGCCCTCCTTCCTCCCCCTTCCTCCCCCTCTCTCCCGCCTAAACGCGGATTTAGTGGAGAGGGAGGAAAAGGAAAGTAGGGCTCCAAGTGGGGGCTCTGTGAGGGTGGGAAGGGAAAGCGATCCACGGGGGCGTAAGGTCACTTGGGTGTTGCCGTAGAGTTGGCGGAGGGTGGCAAAGGCAGTAGTAGAGGGGCGGGGGGTGGATACGAAAGAAGACGGTAGTGTGACAAAAAGGGTTTCCTGAAGGGTGGGGGGAGGGGAGGATGGAAGTAGGGAGATTGGGAGAGGGGGTGGATTTGGTCGGGAGAAGAAAGATTGGAGAGGAGAGGGACGGACAGAGAGAAGGGTAGAGGGGAATAGGAAACAATGGAAGATTGGAGAGCGAGTGGTTGAGTGTGCCACTTCCCAGTTTGCTGTCCATTATTCGGCTCTTTTTATTCCGTTAGGTCGGCGAGGCGAGAGAAGATTGGGCGGGCGGGGCCCCCGATCCGGGGAGACGGTGGTTCGAAGCAGTCCACACCGCGGGTGGGGGAGGAGAGGAGGCTATCGATGCGGCGTGGAGAGCGGTCGGGGACAATGCGGGGAGGAAGAGAGAGTGAGAGAGAGAGAGAGTGAGAGAGATAAGGAGACTACGATGGAGGGAATGAAAAGGAAGGGATGGCCTGTGATGAAGGATCTCCCCGCGAACAAGAAAGAAAAAAAAACTTTTTCTTATCGAGCCAACGACGAGGCTACACGGTCGCTTTTGTCCTCCACCTATTCTCGTGGTGTAGGGTGCGCTTTATAAGAAAGAAAGCGCAGCTTACGGGAGGTCTTGGGTGCAGAATAGCCATTTTGCACGCTTAACTGAGAGATACTCGTAAGTTAGGGAAAGGGAAGATCTCGCGGGGGCTTCCGTTCATCTTATTGTCAATTTCCTATTTATAGTACCCCGGGAAAGGAAATTTACGAAGGGAAGATTCGTCAGCGTGTCTAAAATAAGGTAAAGAGAGAATGATGAGCGCAATCGAAGAACAAGGATTTATTTCTCGGTTTGGAGCATTATTTTCAAAAGCATAGCTAGAAGAGTTATTAAAGGTTGAATGGCGCTGATAGTTTGTGACCAATAAGTAAAAGATTTCACCCCTGATTAGGGAAATTATTTATAGTGGAAACGTTAAATTACTGAGTCTCCATTCAGTAGGTATTGACTAATTCATTTTGAAAATATTTATTGAAAATCGGCTATTTTTGATAACATTTCAGTTCATATATATATATATATATATATATTACGTATATCACATAAATATATATATATATATAATTGTTGAATTGACAACAATTTCAGAGAGTAAAACTCATTCGCCTTGACCGGGATACGAACCCAGATCCCTCGAAGTCCGACCGAGTGCTTTCGCCAGTTAACCTATCGAGGTTAAAATTTTGGGGGCTTTAAAGGGTTCGCATCCTGGTCAAAGGGAATGATTCTTACTCTCTAAAATTGTTATATTGAAATGCATAAAGCGAATGACTCCGTTAAAAGGTACTGTTGCGCCATCTCCTGCAGTTTCTTGGAATTTGTCAAAGGTAAAAATAGCCTAAGGGTTTAAAAGTTGGCTCCAACCTCGTGGACTATGGCAGATCGCGCACGACTACGAATGCCTGTGACATTGTATGTACGGTATTTCGTCACAGAATCTCGTCTTGTCAAAGTTTGCTGTTTAGGCACGTCATATGACTTGCAAATGGGCGTCAAATACGAAAACGATCCAATCTGCCTTCTTCATGATTTGTATATTGTACATGCTCACCCTAAGTTATGCTATCATTTATAGATTTTGATGACAACTCAATGAAATTGTTAGGCTAATAAATGTATACTAATTTTGTAATAGGTTAATGTCAACTAAAACAAAGTATAAAAAAATTGCATATTATTTTAATCGAAGAGACAATAGTTGCATTGAATTAATTACGTTAGTAATAGAAGCATTGGTATACATGCACACCACAAATGGACGGAAGAGAAATAAAAGTTTTACTGCGTTGTAAGAGTTAACCACAAGCAATGAAATAATTTGTTCACAAGGTAACACAAAAGTGTTGAAAAATCATTGACAGCAGCAAACCCGAGAGTGAAATGTAAGTTAATGCATTCACTTTTATTGGTGAGAGCACGGATAGATAGGTCGATCATAAATTCTGATAGCGGAAGATATAGTATGTTGCTCCGTAAGATTAGTTTCATTTCAATCGTGAAGAGAGCAACTGATGTCATATTAATCGATTATTAACGCAATTTCCATGACGGGATGGCTTTTCAAAACCACAATACATAATCACCCAAAAAGGAGTTCCCTCCCTCTAATTAAGTCAAATAGCGTTTCTCCTCCACACTAATGAACCATGGGTAACGATGATGAAACTTTTTATGTAATCCGAGACTGCGTTTACGGTCTCATTGAATCGAAGCTTTGACTTCAACACCTCGCCCACCCCACCATATCCTCCCCAACAATAACCCCGGACCGCTCACGTGCAAACAAAATCCTCTTCCTGGGCCACCCCTCCTCCCGCCCTCCAACCTCGACCACCCTTATGGAAACAGGACAGCCCCCTCCCGAAGGCCCCCTTTCGTCCTCTTCCCCCATCTCCATCTCACCCATCCCAACGCCCCTCTCCCCATTTTCTCCCTCTCTCCCCCCTTCCCCCTATCGTGTTTCGAGCACTCCCCGCCGGTCACCCTCTCCTCCCTACCGTGCACCTCTTTCGCCCGCCTCCCCCCGCCATCGCAAAACCCCTAGCAGGGTGAGTTGGGGAAGGGCTAGAGGAGAGGGTCGGGGCGAAAGAGGAGATAGAGGGGGAGAAACACCGGCTTTACTATTCCCAGGGCGGGGATTGGGAGGGCTATCGTGTTTGGAGTCTCTCGGGGAAGCGGGAGGAGGGACGGTTCGGGTTCGGGAGGCGTAATCGCCGAGGAAAAGAGCCCTAATTGGCGCCCAATCTGCCTGACATTTCCGCGTTCCCCCCAGGGAGGACGGCTTAATCCCTCTCCTGCCTCCCTCCTCCCTCTCGTCCTCAACATCCAGACTCTTCCTCCTCTCCCTTTCCTTCATCTCCTCCTCCTCCTCCTCTTTACGTCTCCTCACCTCTTTCCATCCAGAGACGTCCCAAAAGCACCCCTCCCCTCAGCCGTTCGCGAAGAGGAGGGTGGACATATCCCCAGAGATGTATTCCGAGGGGTATGATACTCCTCTTTCCACGTGCCCCAGGAAATTCGTTCCTCCGCCGAATTTGGCCTCAGAAACGCGTGCCCCTAGGACGAGAGATCATTTACGTACCGATACTCCCAAGCAGACGATAAGAGAGAGCTCATTAATTCGGAATCTGAAATAATTGCCCTCATTGCTCGAAATATCACTTCCAGTGAAAACACAAAATAATTGGGAAATGGCAGGGTGGTGGTGAGTTTTCTCATTTTTCATCTCCGAAATTTTACTTTAAATGGGTTTCTGTTTTCGCCTATATTACAGCACGGGAGAGAGTCGCATGACCTCTGTCGGTCATAATGAAGTTACTTTTTTAAAATACCCGTGAAATGTAAAATAAGTGCTTCAGTAATGCGGTAGCTGCATTGGCAAATTTAGCGCTAAACATAGATCATGTTACTTCAGTATAGATCTGTACTAAAATAAAGCTGAAATGCATCTCTACCTTGGGATCAAATGAACTGTAAATATATTAAACCTATAGATTTCTTCGAAACATTTTTGCGAACTGTCATTAGGAATAAAAAATGGATTGCATGGGCTAAGGGATCGCACCAAGGACAGGAAAACTAATTAATGAGTTAGAATTGGATGTCACTTTTGAGTTTTTTTACGAAAAATTTCATTATTAATCATTGGTTTGTCAATAAGTCATCCATGTGCATTGTGAATGTAAATCTCACTCCATTAATCTTTTTTTGAGAAAGCGCCATCTTTAGCTGTAACAAAGCATTTAATGAGCTAATAATGAAATCAGATTGAAGATTAAAAATAAACGCCCTCTGAATCGATTAGCATAATATCATAAGGTCTCTTTAGTGACACATTTCATTCATGTTAACTGACGAACTGTATAAAATCGGATGACTTATATATGTTTCTAGAAAAGAAAGTCACCCTCACGAAAGACCAACAAACAAATATTAAAATACACCTTAAGATCCTCTGAAAAAACGTTCTGGACATATAATATATTTTTGACGGAAATTTTTCAAATTTAAAGTGTTTATATATATATATATATATATATATATATATATATGTATATATATATACTAGTGGAATGTTGAAGAGGGTAATAGAGGGGAGAATGTTGGGCAAGCGAGGAAAGGGCAGAAACAGGATAGGGATGTTGGATGGAATGAAGGGAGGAAAGAAGTACACAGAGATGAAGAGGGACCTGATGTAGATTAGGATGCTGGATTGGGTTTTGCTTGGAGTTACAAAATGTTTATTTGATAGTTGTGTCCATCCAAAAACCTACCTTAACCGTTAGATTACTTAATAAATAAACATATATATATTTACATAAAAATATATATATTTATTCATTACGTATTTAAATAGCACAGAGAAAATGTCATTAAAAAAACTTACAAAAATGAAATTTCTTATGATGAAGAGTTACACTTGCCATTTAGGAGAATAAATTACGCATGTATTCCAGATTATAGACTGCATTTCACACCAACATGTTGATGAATGTGAAAGAGTTATTTTACTATATCTACGAAATTCCCCTCAAGCCACCGCAAAGATGTTTGGTGGGGAGTGTTAGGACACCAGCTTGTTATGAATAAAAATGTTGCTCTTATATGTAGATTCATACATTGAATATCTTCTGGTCAAGAAAGTCTCAGTGAAGTGTGTATCCTTAAGTACTAGTGCGTACACCAGAAAAACCAGAACTGTCTTAAGAAAAGTAATCCACATTCTTCTCAGAACCTGGACCTTTATCTGAGATTGGGGTGGAAAGAGAAATGATGGAGCAGTTTGGGGACACACGATGACCCCTAAACTAGTGAACTAACCATAACGGTGGAAGGAAGAAGGGTGGAGAAGACGATCACCTCGTAGGCTAAGTGCTCAACCTTTTTCTTATCTACCACGACAACTCGACGCCAAGCTACATGTACAGTGTAATTTTAATTCCTAAATTCGTTCTAGTTTTGACCTGCGTAAAGTCATTTCGCTTTCATTACATTAGCGGGAATTGGATTGATTAAACGCCTACTTGCATCGCTAATACCCTCGTGGTACATTTTCTTTGCCCTTTCAGCCCTACAGGAGTCTACGTTTTTAAAATGTTGACTTCCAGCCCCAGACATTTGTCAGTAGGCATCAAAGACTCCATCGAATGATCTCTATTGCCTTGCCCATAGATTATCGGTTCTTCATAATTAATTTGAAATAACGGCCTCACAACTTTAGGATGCTCTTCTAGCAAATCTAAAATAATCCACTTCCAATGCATTTATATGGAAATTTTGTGACCTATTGATGAACAAAATATTGACAGGGCATTTGTTACCGAGCAAATTGTTATTGAAAAATCCCAAGCGTTTAAAGTTTACATTTTTTGGGTTGTGGAATATGTTCAATCTTTTGGTATTTGAAGATATTTTGTATGTCACATTGAATGTATACTATTTTTGCTTTGTCCATTTCTCTTGTAAAGTTACCTCTAAAAATATTTAGGTGTCGAACAGAAATAATCTCTTTCAAGATTTTCTAATTTTTTTACATAATTTGCACCCGTAATAATTATTTTGTTCATCTATTGAGTCCGCCTTTGTTTTTTCATTGCAGTCCATGAGCGTATCACTTCAATGTTCTAGAAGACTGTCTGAGGGAATGAGAAAATGTATTCTGGTCATTTATTCGCCCTTCCGAAGTGCCCCATTCAGTCACTCCACTCACTCAGTTGGGCATTGTGCACCATCCCAATTTCCCATCGCTTCTAATTTCCGTTTAATTGCTGTTTCCATCGTCAACGTCTAATGACCGCAGAAAACTCAACAACAGGAGCAAGTTTTAGACGGTTGAGGAGGAGAAATAAGAAAGCCATTCATTCATTAGTTTTGTCGACACCTTCCTTAGACACACTTCTTCACCCACGCCTCTTCGTTAGTCACTCGGCCCATGCTCACTTCGTCACTCTCCCGGAGCAACACATCTAATATCAATTACGTATAATCTCCTTTTCTCCGTTCACGTACGAATTTCTCGCGTGTCACATCCGGGAAAGAGCAGACAGAAGGAGAATCTTAAAATGAAATTTAAAAAGTCACTATACCCAAGTTTCATCGCACACACCACAACATATATAGCCATCCCTCTACGGTATATTTATCAATAAAAAGAAGAGAGGAATGGGATATGGGAAACCCTTTCACGTCGCGATTTCATCCGCATTCACCCTATTTGGACTCTCTCTCAAACTCAACCTTTTCTATATTTTTTTCATGGATAGGATTCCGTAGCATTGAAGGAGATGTATTTTTCTTCTTTTTTTTTAACTTTCAGTCGGTAAAGGGGGTGAAGTGGGGTGGGTGGAACGGAGAGGTTATTTTTGGGAGGGGGTGAGGAAAGAGGGGGGAATGATGGGAAGGGAGAGGGATATGGGCACCCGAAGGGAGGACGGAATGGGGGTCGCGCACGGCTCGGCTTGGAGGTCGGGAAGGAATAAAAATGGTGGGGGGGGGAAGAGGGGTCGAATGGAGTGGGCGGCAAAGCCTCGGCCCCCGATTGGGGGACGATAGACCGGGAACGGATGGTGACATTTTCGAATCCCTGAGGGAGATGGAGGCAGGAGGGATAAAAAAAAAATATAACAGTCGGAATGACGAAACGCCTCCCACCGGCAGTCTGAAGGGTTTTGTGACTTACCCTGGGGTGATGAGCGGGTGAAGAGTTTTGGGATTGACGTGCTAGGAGAGGGGCGGCGAGGGATGGTGTTTACGAACTCAAAATGATTGGTCGTCCACAAAGAGGAAAATTTTATTCCCCCGCAAATCTTAGAGGAAAAAAACGTCATATCGAACATGATCATCCATGGCAGTCAGATTTAAAGTTTGCGATACTATCGCAGTCATCCATCATTCTCGGGAGGTCTGTTAAAGGGCACATGGAGCAACCTAAATGATATTACTCATTACCAAAACAGGCCCGTATTATGACCGTTTATGAAGAGGATAAGGTATCAATACAAATAATTGTCATCTGATTTTTCTGCCAAAGGGAGTGGGCATTACCTAGCATATGACAGCAACAGAATGATGTTATAGCTATTATTTTCGTCCAGAAACTGCTAAAAATGTCCTCTCTGGTTGAAGATATAGTCCATATGACGTTTTTATAAATCAAACCACTTTGCTTTTCCACATAAACATTTTATTTTCACGACCCAGGTTACGTTATAGCATAACATCATCAGCACACCTGATGATGTTATGCTATGACGTACGGAAACCTGGGCCGTGAAAATAAAAAGTTTATGTGGAAAAGCAAAGTGGTTTGATTTGTTAAAACGTTAGTGTGAAGATTTTTCACCAAGTTACGCCAGAAACTGTTTTATTTATATAGTCCATCTGCCTTAAATAGCAAGCCTTAAGAAATAAATGTCGTGACACTTACCGATATCTCAGCTGAGACAACTACAGCATCCCACATGTTACTTAACCACGATATTCGGAAATAAAGCTAAAATATACGTAAGCTAAACACTAATGTGTATTTAAATTTAAAAATATATATTAAACAAACTCCGTGATTACAGTGGAATTGTTGAGCATCAATCTGCGTAGAAGGAAGAGTAGAGACAAAAATAATTCGATAGTGTTGTAGTAATATTTTATTTTTTGTAAAAATTTTAAAATAAACCAGATTTATTACCGTGGTGGTTTAAGCTTGCAAATTTATATGAATTTTTGGTATACTATATTATATTGCCATAGTAACATTATGTGATTGATAAAGACTAAATGGAGGTATCTGTGAGATCAGAAAGTCATATTAATTTCCATTTAAAAATACAGTAACATAAAAGTGGGTATTTCTCATTTAAAAAGAATGCGAAATAAAGACGTATTTATGGTACACTGTTTTCTTTGGAAGAAAATACATTTCCTTCAGTCACGAGTCCAGTCCAAGACACGGATTACGGGAGACCATAGACTGATTATAATCCATACTCAAGGATCTGATCATTACCGAGGAGTAACACTTCCTTCACCTCCTCGTACTGCGAAAGCAACGGTGCATAAAAATATTGAGTCATTGATTTACATGATTTGTATAGAAACGGGAAAAATTTTCGGAAAAGTAGATTTATTTCAAATATTGCTACAATGCCTCTAAATTCTTCAAAGTAATCCTTTGAGAGTCGACACACTTGCTAGCGGCCTTTCCAAAACTTGAAGACTCCCTGGTAGGTGGATTCCGGAAGGACCTTAAGGGCACGCGTTCAAGCTTCTTTGACGGCACTTAGGGTCCCATGATGGTGTCCTTTGAGGGAGGATTTCACTTTTGGGAATAGAAAACTGTCTGCTGGTGCCAAGTTGAGGCTATAAGGGGGTTGTAGAATCGTCGTGATGCCGTTTCAAAAGGTCTTCGTAAGCAAACCTTCGAATCTGCTCTTGGTCTTCCGTCAAGAATTTTGAGCCGAGTTTAGCGCAGATCTTTTGCACCACCAAATTTTCAGAGATAATGGTGTGCACTGTCATCTTGTTAATGCCAATACGAATTTCGATCATGCGCACACAACCGACAGTCTGAATTCAGCACTCCAGGAATACGTAATGAAAAAATTGTTTTGAGTCTCCAACAAATAATTTATGTGTTAAGGAAATTTGTAACCACTAAGCCCATCAGGAGTAATTCCGCCCCCATTGTTGCAGCTTGGACCTAAGTTCTTTCAGCTCTCAGTTCTTTGATGCACGCTCGGTTTAGGTAAGCTAGATATGTTTCAAAAACCTCTAAGGATTCTAGTTCCGTAAATAAGTCGAAACTTTTAATTATGTGAGAATATACTCGTAATAATACAATTAATGTGTATGGCGTATCATTTCTTGAAAAGGGTGACTGTGCACAAAGTAAATTGAGTAAGAAACCCAAGAAAAAGTAACAATTGCAACGCTTTCTGGAATTTGTCATATTATTTCGCGAATATAAATTTCAGCATGGCCGTGGAATATATAATATTTTTACCGCATAATTATAATATGGAGATAATGACATTTTATTTGAAAATTAACACAAACATGTACTTCACAATTGACATAAGGACATACAGGTCCTGTAGTCACCGAATAGATAGCCTGAATAGTATAAAGTTTCTTAAAGTTTCTACATTTATCATTTTTCAGATATATTATTATTTAAACTTTCATTCGTTTTAATTTGGTAGAGAACGCTGGAATCAGAAGAGAATGATGGAATTACTGACATTAAATTCATTTACTATTCATAAAGTTCATCATTCATGAGATTATTCTTTGATGGGGGCTTTTAAATATTTACCGCGATGAGGTCAGCTAGCTGCAAAATACTCATTCATTGCGGGACTCACAATTTCAGTCATAATTTAATACAACTGAGCTAACGTTGACTCAAATGACTCATGCAGCAAAATAACCAAAAAGAGCAGGGATTGAGTGGTTTAGCTGTGCATACCTACGTGAAATCTACATTATTCCTAAATTATGATCAGGTAAGTATTTAAGAACTTTATTTCCTGTTCAAAGTCTATCACCCCTCCCTCTTCCATCCAGTTCCCTCCCGTCCTGTCAACGCCCTTCCTTCACTCCGACCCGTTTATACCCCGTTCTACTCCTCCCCCCACCCCCCAATTGCCTTTTCACCGTGATGACGACACTGACAGTGCGGCATTTGAATGGCCTTTAAGGTCCCCGCAGCACCTCTAACGGCCGCACCATCTGCTCACTTAGTGACCCCCGGACAAAACGAACAGACGCCTAGCTATTCCCGACTTCAATCCCTTCCTCACTCTCCTTATAAATCTTCATTACTCGATTGCTCGATTATGAGGGATTTGGGAGAAATTAGATATTCTGATTCGCGCTTCGAAGACGAAGACGTCCAGATATGGAATTAATACTTTGCCAAATCTCCTCGAATAACGTATTTGAGTTTTCTTTGAATTTTTAATTATAATATATTATTCCACTATCGTATTATTCCTATTACATCTTATAAGGGATTTTACAGTTTTTATTTACTTACGTACTCTTCGAGTGGCCATGCATATTTGACCATTAAGAACTTTTTTGAATTTTACAACCAGACTTCCGCCCAGTGCTTCATTTTGTATTCAATTTCTCATTGAATCCTGAGTAACTTGTAATTAGCTTAAGTGTGGCTATTAATTTTCCCCTATCATAAATTATAATTATTTCAATGTGAAGACCTACGATACACGCATCATAAATTTGATAAGGTAATATATTTTTTATCAAAATTCAGAAAAAAATCTTCTTAATTTGCAGTTGTCCTGTTTTTATTAACCGAAACTCCAGTCATTACAGTGTTCACATTCAGACTACTCTGATGACCCTTAGGGTCTTTATAGTATATTATACGTATATATAGGTATATTATTTACACTAAGTTATTATTTGAAAGTTAAATTTAAAGATAAATGGCCTCATTGAAATTTTATTTTAGGCACTCATGGGCAAAAGAATTAATAGCTATATTTATTTAATGAAGAGTTAAATCTGGATAAAACTAAAAATGAATTAACCACATTCAAATTCAGGCATTAATAAATGAGTGCCTTTATCATTAACCTCTTTTCATTGACCTCATTTCATATGTTTAAATTATTCACATTTAATAAAATATAAAGATTTTTTATGAATAAAATTTTGGTTTAACTCTACAGAAAGTTAATTTTCCAGTTTTGTTGATCATTTACAGAAAACATTTACAGATACGCTGTTCAATCCTGAAGTTACTGATTATTCAAATACTATCCTGGGAGATTTTTCTTCCTAAGAAAAAATCTCATAGAGACACCGTTTTTTACTTGTGCCGTCATTACATAAAAATGAAATTGATGATGAAACAAAATAAGTATTAAATTTGTCTACCTCACTTATGGTGACTCACTTATTGTTATTTTCTTTGCGTCATTTTGAAAAACTCGAACCTTTTTTCTTATGAGCTTATTCATTTTTCTTTGTAGTTTCTGAAATTTTTGAACCTAGAATGTTTAGGAAAACCTTAAATACTTTGCAAAAATATTGCGCTTGGATTGACAATTAGTTGATTATTAACAATTTTTCTTTTCTTTAACGACAAAGCAGTCTGAAAAAATCCTTCCAACTCCTCAATTCCTTCCACTAATTTTTTTCTGGACGAAAAAACTTTGAAGCTTCATCATTAATAACCATTCCAAACAACATATAGTCAAGTCTGGTCTTCTAAAAGTTAACATGTGTCATCATTACAGAGACCTATTTATTCAGGGTGTCTTAATTACTTCTCTTTTTTACTAGCTTTTGCACTGTGTATGACAGTATTTTCTTGAAATACCAAACATAAATGCAACACTTTTTTTTGGTCGGCAGAATTGTGCATTTCCAACACAAAGTATTAATTGAAGTGAGAAAATTTGATTCATGTAAACAATAGCGCATTAGAACAAATATAAAACGATAAACAATAGCAAAATTGTCATGAAAAAATCTCCTATTATAGACCGCTGATAAATGGCCTTTACCAACTTCATCAGACTACCGCACGATTTTCTTCCTCCCTCTTGGCGTAATTTTCATGGAAAACCTGACCTGAAGAGTTTGTGGGAGAGCTTAAGGTCAAATTTATTCCCCACCATGCCACAAGCTAAGCGATATAGGTTGAGTGTTCTCCCCCATGGCATGAAGAGATCGACTCGCTTCCCCACCATGATTGACGCGGGCTGGCTTGATGAGTTCACGGCATCTCCGGAGAATCAGATTCTGACTTTCTGTCCCCCACCCTCGTTATATTTATGCCATCGCATTTATATTCCATTAAAGAGTCGTGAGGGAATTTGAGGCAGACTCCGACAGCGTTTTTCAGTCAATATACGACTCCTGGTTTTTAAGAGATGTGGGCTAGCGTGAGAAAGAGAAGGAAGGAAGCGGATGAGGGTGAATGAAGCGAAGGAAAAGGGGAACTTGAAAGAAGGGGTGCTTTTGTAATTGTGGAGCGCGTGGACAAAGGATGAAGGGTTATTTTGAGTGATTTTGAATGGAGGCAAGCTTGTAAGGGTATCAGGAGGAATTTTAGCTTTTTGAACTGCCAAGAAAAGCAGTGCATGTTTTGGAATGGATACATTACTTATTACTGGGCGCGTACTCTAAGGGATATAGAGATGAAGAGGGCGGCAGGGTAGGGGATTTGGATGTGCTTGGAAAGGGAGGGAGGGCTCTGAAAGAACGAGCGTGACGACAAGATGGCCCGTATGAAAACATAGTCGTCGCAATTTCATTTTACCTCTCCCTTCCTTCCCTTTGTATTTTTATACGTGCATTCAAAGTATGTACCTAAGTCGCCACACTCGTCACATCAAGAGGCACCTAATGAAGCGCATGCCGGATCGTGCCCTCACAGACACTAACTCACTCAAAAAAATCTCCGGACCCCTCCGAGAAAAAAAAGCTAAAAACTCCCTCTTCCCCCCTCTCACCTATCCTACCCAACCCTCCAAAGGAGAAGGAGAAACACCTCCTTCCTCCCCTCCTCCCGAGCTCATACTAGGAATACATACATACGTATGCTCCACGTCCCCCCTGACGCGTTCAACCTGCCTCCCCCATCGAAAACCAACCTCCCCCACTCAGCCAGCCCTTCCGCGTTCCAACCCGTGATGCCCCTTCCCCCTCAGAAAACACCCCAACTCCCGCTCTCTACTCTCCTCCGTCCCCGAACCGCCCCCCTTCCAGGGCCTTTGCCCTTCTCAAGATCTTCCCGTCCCATCGTCTCCTCCCCCACCGTGACGGGAGCCATGACAGAAAAAAAGCGTGAAACGCTCCTCTCGTCCTCCCAAAAAAAACCTCCACTCCCCTCAAACCACCCTAAACCTGACCACCCCCTCCCCTTCATGTTCCCCCATTCCACCCCCGATCTGTAGAATAAAAGAAAATAAAACATCTTTATCGAAGCTTTCCATCGGCTACAGTGCATAGGCTTTCACGGCACCGCGACCCTCCCGGGGAGGACGCTCCCGAATATCCCCCTTCCCTTCTCACTCTCCTACAGCCCATCCTTCCCCTTCTTCTCCACGACCTCTTCCACCTTCCTCTCCCACACCACCTGCTAAACATTCAGCCGTTCGGTTCCTTTTTTTTCGCAGCCCCGCACACAAACACGCGGCCGCTGGTGACATCTGTCAGCCAATCTCCTCTTACCCTTTATCCCTTCCCCCTTTTGACTCCCCTTCAATTCCCTCCCATTGTCCCCGCGCCACTGCCTGTTCGCCTTCTCACCCATTTTCCCTCCCTCAGTGCGCGAACCCCCATCCACCCCGCCAACTTTTCGATCCCCGGGCGACCTCTTTCACAGGGCGCTTTCTCGCGTACCCGCTCGTGGAATAAATCCGCGTCCATTACTTCGCCGCCAGGTCGCAACGTTTGGAAAGACCAGAAGCACGGCGTTTGGCTTCCTTCACCTTCCACGCGGAGGAGGGGGGGATGCTTTATATCGGCAACATTCAGCGTTGACGAATGAGCAAGCAAGTTTTTTCTGAGAATGAGGAAAAGTTTGGAAACAGGATTGGGAGTGGGAGTATGATTGCACATAATCGGTTTAATCGATGACAAACGAGATGATCATTAAATTAACGGAGTTACCAATTACGAGTACTTAGTAAGAAGTCCATGGAAAGCCCTGGCAAGGAGAACGGAAAGACCTATCGGAAGAAGAGTTGCCTTAGATGGACATGGAAGAAAATGTGAAATAATTAAGGAGATTCTCAGATACCGTAATGAACATAGCACCCAGTTAATTGCAGTATAAAACCGATTAAGTTTTAGCATATAATTATGCTAGCCAAATTGAGTAAAGAACTGCATAAACCCAATTGGGAATGATGACCACTGAAAATGGTAATGAGATTATAGGGATTTTATGAATAAATCTGTGCGATATCAATGAGTGTTTTTTTCAGATCCCTATTCAAAATCGTCACTACCCAGTCCCTTTCAATTCATTCTCATGTTGCCATATAGCCCCTGGTATCTTAATACTAGTCCTGTGCAGGAGCCATTCTTCTTACGATCTCAACTTTTCTAAGAAGGGGAGCTATTTTGTGGTTTGCGTTATCAATAAATCCTCAATTCATAGCACCATATGAAAGGCAATACGCTGTAAAAACTACGCCGGGAATTTTTTAAATTAAATTCAAAAACATTTTCGTAAAGTGCACCTCAAACCAATTTTGAACATTACTAAAGAAACATCAAGTAAAGTGGTGACTCTCATCACATTATTTACAATGAAGATTTTAGCTCACCAATATTTAAGGATTGAGGCAGCCACTGAAGAACAATTTTCGTATCACGATTGGCATTTTAGACGGTAAAGTATTTCAAGTTTTTGGCGATTCAAAGCAAGGTTCAAGAAGTTATTAAATCAATTTTGGAAATTTTCCACAATTATCAACGCATGGTAGGCTTTGAAAATTAGATCCGCATGAATGTTCGCTAGCTAGATGAGCTCGCTCATCTGAACCAACAGTTAAGTCATATCCACCGAGCAACCAAATGAGCGTATGGTTTATGGTTTGAGTATCAATACAGTGTCTCTTTCCTCAGGCGATATGTTGAGACTTTAATGCTGGATGCCTTGAGGATGGAACTAACGTACGAAATCTAAGTAACCAAATAACCCTATTCAACGAAAACATAAATGATTATTGTCTTGAATTTCTCTCCCGTAGTTGACGTACGCTTAGACGACAAAAGTTAACCACACGCATTAAATTATAAATGCTTGACTGAATTATTGTTTTGAGTGATCAATAAATCAAATTTCACGAAATAGTTGAGGTACATCACAAGGTGCTATGTTTTCAATCCCGCGACACATGCAGGAGAATGTGTGTATGTGAACAAAAACAAACCGCCGCACCATCTCAACTAGTCCTCGAAATCCACACTCCCTTCTGACGACACCCCTTTGGGCAATATTGGGAGACTAATTTGGATTTTGGTAATAAAAAATAATAGTTGTAATAATGTTGAGTGTGACGAACCCAGCTTGGCTCAATACATGGAAAAATGTGAGTAAGATGTACTGCAGAATAGTGCCGTATGAATGCTAAAGGGCTAAATAAAACATTTTAGGACAGAAGTGTCTTAATATTTTTGTAGACTGGAATACATGTAAAATAGTCGAAGATATGATATGAAGGTAGACATGAAGAAGTCGAAGAAGTCCAAGAAGGAAGGCATAGACTAGGGAAACAAATGAAGGTGGAGAAATGCTTTTGGAATTCTGTGAAGAGAATCCATTAGTAATACGACGTAAAAGTAATGGATGAGCATTACCGCGTGTTTAGAGTTAGCAAACTTTTTATGAATCACTTTTATAAGCTAAAAATACAAGAAACGTAGAATACTCGTAGTAGTACGTCAAAAATTATAAAGTATTCTCTATTTACAAATATGTGTTTCCATAAAGCTGCCCTGATACCCAGATTTTAATTAAACATATGACATAAATCCCGGTGAACTAAGCCGGTAAATTGTTAATACCTCACGGGACATTTCACATTCGAGGAGGATGACGGTGGTAGCTGCTTCAGGTAAGGATTTAGAGAAAATTTGGTCGCTAACGAAGCCACAGTAGCTGGGATAAACTAGCAAAGATAGTAATCGATCGTTTTATTCCTCGGTCGCTTATAATGCACTCGATCGAGAGCTGGAGCGTGGTGATTTGCCTTTCAATCCCTCGGTTAACGAAAGAGGTGAGGAGTGGTGGAGGAACTCATTTCAACCACACTTATTCAGAGAAGGCCACGGGGAGGGAAAGGAGATGAGGATGAGGCGAACACGGATTACCCCCTCCACCACTTTCCCACTCTCCCCCATCAAAAGATTCCCCTCCCCATTCTTCCGCCAAAATCTTCTAAATTCTCCTGCCTCCTCCACCCTTTAGTTCGGTCCTGTCATTTTTTTTAATATTATCATCATTATTATTATTTCGCCCGCTCGAGATGTAGATTGCGCGCACGCCGCCGAGGTTCCGATAATTGGCGGAGCGGGGAGACGAGGCGAACAGAGGGAGGGAGAGGTGGTCGGCGGCGGGTGTGCTCGCAATAACCGGGGAGCGGGCTCTCTCGTGGCGGCTACAAAATTCCCCTTCGAGAGGATAGTGGGACGTGGCCCCTCCCTCCGCCTTCCCCATCACTTCCTGAGGCACGAGGAACAGATGAAGGGAGAAGAGGCGACGCGAATGAATAGAGGGAATTGAAATTAATGGAAAAGTGAAAAACTGAAGAAGCGCTGAGGATACAGAGGAACAAAAACATTACGTATCGTCTAAGAGTCAATGCAAACAAATACATAGCCCATCTAGTCGAAACTTTCACGGGAAACGTGTAAACGTAAAACCTGACCAACATCATTCGACAATTATATAGAGGACGATATGTCAGGTATAATGTATATATATATGTGTGTGTGTATATATATATATATATATATATGTATATATATATATGAACAAATATTTATAGAGAAAAATTAATTACGTTTACCTAAATACATGACTTACGATTTCGTTAATCGATATAATAACGTTAACGAATGTGCACGTATAATATTCTTAAGAAATATATTGTAATATCCAGTCATTTCTGCAGTTTGCTCCATCTCTTATTAAATTCATTAAACATAATTAGAGAATTTTTTCTTCTACACGTATTATGGATCAAACCATTACTAATGGTTGACATTTTGAGCAATACTCTTCCCTTTTACTTGCCCCCCAACATTTAAATATAATCGTTATCTATCTCTTTCTTTATGAATATTATTAGCAAGTTTAAAAATATTCATAATTTTCTCGCAACAAGGACTTTGGTACTCTCTTGGCCATCCCATTGAAAGCGATATGGAAAAAGATATTTTCTACTTCCCGACCTAATGCTACATTACATGAATAGGGATGACGTATTTAGCGATATACATATTGATATATTCATACACACATACGCGCATGCATACATGCATGAATATATGTATGCGCGTGAACATACCCCTCCCATTCTCCCTTCAAACTCCCGCCGCATTTCTTGCCCTCTCCCAATGCATACACCCCACTCACCCTCCCGCTTTTGCCTCGCCATCATGAGGACGAGACATCACCGACCCACCACCACCTCGCCTCCACCCTTCCTCCTCCTCTCTCTCTCTTTATCCCCGAATAATGGCGGCATAATTATCAATTTCCGCGTCGAAAGCGGTATGGTTAGGCACCGTGCCCTATCTCCCTCTCTCCCCCCCTCACAGTCTCCACAATGAGGCAGGGATGAGGGCAGGAGAGGAAGACGTCAGGGGCGGTGAGTGGGAAAAGGTTGAAGGGAAAGGGGTTTTTGAAGTGTGTCAGCGCGTTAGTGGTGGTGCCCGTGTGATTGTGTGCGTGTGTTCACGAGAGTGTTGTGTGGGAAAATCCTTAAATAGGATGTGAGCGGAAGGAGGAGGAGGGGGGGGATAGTTTCTAGATTGGGAAAGGGTGTGGTGGGGAGTTTGATGGGACCGCGGGTGGATCGGTGGGATGGAGCCGCCGCCGCGAGTCCTGAAATGTGACGTTTGCTCTTTGAGGCGGTGATTAGCACGAGGATGGGGTGGGGGTGGCGTGGGGTGATGGTGTGGGAGGGTGGGGGTTAGGGAAGGGGAAGGAAGGGGGAGGGAGACGTGAGGCGTGATTGGAGGAGGGGAGGGACGGAGACTGACTCTCTGCTGCGCGCGCGTCGTTCGTCGAGGGGGTTCATCTCGGCGCCAGATGGGGACAACTCCTGTCTACATTCGCGTATCCTGGTCTCCTCCCTTCACCCTCCTCAACACCCAAATACTCCCTCTTCTCGCTTCCATTGTACCCCTCGGGCATTTAGAATTCCTCGTAATTGGGTGCCCTCACGTTTTTTTCCCATTTTTAAATTCGGACAACAAAGATGGTATCGAGGTTTCTCCTATAGAAAGCGATCATTACATGAATTATTCCCAATGCGGGTTTCGCTCGCACGATGCCGGGAATCGGAAAGCCAGAGAGAAGGGAAATGGACGTGACGGATTTAAATGGGATGAAACAGAGTGTCGTACACTTCTGGAAAATCTTTGCAGAAAACCACAACGCTGAAATTATCACATGGAATTTGGCAAGACGACGTGGTAGCCTAGTTACTAAAACTGTTGGTAGTTGGCCACTGACTTGGCATTGTCTTGGGTGTCGCCTTGGGGTAACCTCACTTAGAAAACCCCAGCGATACGATTTTCAATTTTCAGCTAGTTCGTGGCACAGGGAAAATCTATGACCCCCTCCTTCGGTTAATTGTGAATTTCTAACACCTTTCGGATGCATTCTGGTTAATCTATAACATACCTGAACAGAAGCAATCCAAGTGCTGAATGCCATGGCATTATATCGCATTAGACTGATGATTGTGTCCTGCGTACTACTGAACGTTGCGAGACTTGGTTAATCATAAAGGAGAAAAATGTTAAGGTATTTCTGCGATGATAAGAAAGGACTGATTTATAATGGAATTTGAGCCACGAGAACCTATAAATTAAATTCCTAAGATTTGTATTACTATATTTTTATTTGTAATTTTTCTGTACAGATATCGACTTTATGTTCGGTACTTGTCTGGGCTATCTCCTGATGTAGGGTTAAGCCTGTAAAATATGTTCGTCGATGAACCTTCAATAGTGAACTATCAGATGCGGGAAAATCATTAATTCATCACTTCATATTTTACAATATATTTCTAAATTGAACCAATCAGGCCGCACAATCAATTAATGTATTTGAATGCATGTGAATTAATTTTAAAAATTCACGACAAAAATTGAACCAACACATTTGCCAAATTACTATAGCTGTGGAAAGATTACTACGATTTATTTAAATATTTCTACGACTGATTGACGAAACTAACCGAGGTAATTAAATAAGAAAATAATTCAATGATCATTTCCACCAGGAGATATTTGAAGGAGACACGAAAGACGGATGCAGGGTATATTGAAAGCAAATGATATATTTAAGACGGTCGTAGAATGAAGAATTTTATGCAAGCAAAGGAGAGGGAGGAAACTTTTAGGCATGCTGTAAAGAACAAAGGTAGCTAGTAAGTACTAGGGTTAAAAAATTAGTTCAATTTAATGTGGTAATTTTAGGGTGTTGTGTTAGGGTGGGGTTTGAAAGTGAAAAAGTCGATAAAAAATGTATCTCAACCTGTAGTATATTGTAAATAGTAATTGCGATATATAGTATTCAAATATTTTTACACAACTATTGAAACGAAGAACAAGTTGATATTAATTTTCCTATTTTTTTTTGCTGGTTTCCACTTCGGTATTGGTGTGGAATGAATTGTTCCCTCTTCTCAGTTTCACGAGCTCCTCCATTCCGTTAAAAAAATCGTCAGCAGGAGGCCTCCCTTTCAAGTATCACACCTCCCTTCTGTGTCTTGGACGGTTCCCCTTAACATCCCCCCCAATATTCCAAGACCCCTTTCAACACCTCAGAATTCGTGTCGCCCACGGACGAAGAGTGAGAGGCCTTCCACACCTGTACACTTTGATGACCTTATTTAATTAGGAAACGTGTTACCACCAGCATATTCGAGAGACTTTGGGACGGACTGTAACCCAATTGACCTAAAATAGCAGTAATGTAATTTATTAGCTGTGGTCACTCACCCCCAACAAACGGGCGGAAGTTTCCAAGCGTGTTTGCAAACCACCTGGCAATCATTGGCTTTCCGTTTGAATGATTTGGGATTCCATTACCTTCAGCTGTAAACTCTAAAATAATCAGCGAAGTTCATAAGTACTAGGAAGAAAATACTGCTCCCGAATTTTAATGAACATGAACATTTAGCTACAGCGTTTTCGAGCCACTTCTTTTTTGTGACTGCAATTCTAAACCAAATTGGTATCCAATGTACCAATAGTTGCCTCTTCAATGTAGTTTAATGCTAAATTAGTCCTTTTAACATAGCATCAGAGTTTAATGTAAATACTGCAGGTGAAATACTTTGGCAGTTTGCCAATTTATATCCGATATTAGCTTCTCGCTATGAAAAGCGAGTGGGTTATACATGTTAATGTTTTTACTTCAATGCATTAGCAAATGACTTCGAGGTTTGAATACACATCTTATTTCATTGACTCCCGCAGTTAATATTTTAACTCAATTGAAAGAATTACTGGGGCCAATGAGCGTCGACGAAATTCAACATCTCTTAAAGGTATAGGTTTTATTATGATTAAATATATTTATACCAATTCAAAAATTGAAATTTTAGAATTTTTTTCGTTCTCCCCTCTATCACAGTGAACAATATTTCATTACCATTAGAATATTCAGCATCCACCTTTCTTTACCAACCTCCTTTATATTTCCCCCATTAATATCTCCTATCCCATCATGCTTATCATTCCAAACTGCTCCTATCATCTTGTCTGAACGACCAAGTTTCCGCGTTGTACAAAAACATACTCCGTATCAAAGTTTTCATTATTTTTTCTTAACGTATTAACTCAACGTCTCTGTCATCAACCTTTGCAAAAGTCTCCCACATTTATTAAGGTAATTCAGAAAAAAAATATTAAGATATCGAAAAGGAGCCTGTGTGTGTCCCAAAAATGTGTATAGAGGCTAGCCTAAAGATCAATGGCAAGGAAGAGGTTTGACAGCCACTAGTAGCCCTGCGATCGACTGATCTACGGTATAATAGTAACTCATCCGAGTCTCCATCAGCGTGATAGTGCAATGAAATGAATGTTATCACCCCTGGCGCATGTGGTCCCTAGTGTAGCATGTTGGTTTCTGGTGCAATGGAGAGATGGGCCCGGCACTGGCGCCTGGAGCCTTCCCGGCGGGGGTGGAGCTGAGGAGAGAGAGGAGGCGTTCTTCCGGCAACGGTTTGACTGCACTGCACAAAATTCCACGGTGAGGGAGGGACACATACGAGAGTCGTATGAAGGATTCCTCCGTGGATTCCTTGATTTGAGCGGAAGCACGGTGGGAAATAAATGCATTCCTCGGTGCCGAAACACGTGTGGGTGCGTGGGTAGAAGCAAAATCACAACAGAAAGGACAATTTTCGACCTCTCAGAGGAGCATGTTCCAACGACGCCCCCTGAATACGAAAGGACGGCTTATATTTTTATGTCTTCGATCATACATAGCATTTCGCGTTGGAGGAATCAAGTTTCAATACAAGGTTTTTATAGTGAATATCTTCAAAAGCCACAAAAATACCATATACTCGTATTTTTAAGAGGAGATTTTTGTTCACCCAGAAAATGTTCCTGAAATGGAAACTAATGGTATTATGAAACTGTAAGTGATTATCAATTTAAATACTAATATGTGGGGACGATTTTTAATGTTAGAGCTACAGAAAACGTGCACTTATTCCTCTGGAAGATCAAAATGAAAGCTCCTTTGATATGCATCCACTTAAAGGGAATAATTTTTGTGTATGTTTGATCGTTCCGAAATTCCTGCAAAAGAATGCTTCCTAAAGGGCATTGAATATACACCTCAATAAATACATAAATTTTACAGTACAGAATTTCAAATGGTTGAGGAATAGATGACATTTCATGCAAAATACGCCAAATAAAAGAAAACGTTTTTATGAAGTTGAGCGAGGTGAGTCGCCAAGAAGAATGAAGGATTATCAACACTCCATTAGAAGTATGAAGGGTATATTGAGTACTTTAAGAAAAAGAAGGGAAACTATTAAAAGAAATATTAGACACATAAAGAACATTTGAATAGAAATCTTGAAAAAAAACAAAATAATTTTATATCTTATGTAATAAAATGTAGGCACTGTAAACTCAACAGTAGCATCAAAATATTTTTAGTGCGAAATATTTGCGGTAGAGCCAAATTGACAATCTAGTCATTTCTCTCGGCAGTGTATGAATAACGAGTTGGATTTTTTTTTAAATGCGATAAATCGATATACATTGCGATAGAACTAGTCTAACTTACTTGACTAGTCCATATTTGACTAGTCCAAAATTTGCAGTTGAAATGCACCAGATTCAATTCCCCCATATTTTCCAGTTTAAATCATATACAATTATTTTGCAATCACGATTATAAGAAGAGGTTTCTAAAAGTAGGACTGATTGCAATACTGGGTATTTAAAGCCAAACAAGTACTCCATTTTTTGTAGACCTGTGTAAGTTTTCATCATTCGGTGCATACTGGAAAATAGAATAATAAAAATGCATTTATTCTATAGGGTTACAGATAAATTGGTGATTTTAACCCATTTGTCGCAAGAAAAAGTATGAAATCGCCTGTCTTAAAACAACTAGGGTATTAAATGTAACTGCTACCGCAGTTTTCATATATTTTTCAGCCATCGAAAGAAACTCTGAGCGAGAAGAACGAATTTTATTCTTCCGCACTAAATCACCTTTTTTTAGTAAACCATTGATCACTATTACGAAAAAAATCGTGAGACATAGAAAATGACATATATTTGTCAAATCTAGAACCAAAAAACATGAATCAAGGCTAAAAAAAGATGAAAACCATTAGTTTTTTATTGATAAAAAATATGATAAGTGTAGACTGGAGACTTTTTCAAGCGTAATCATAGAGAAGAATGAAAAAATAAGTTGTGCAGTTAGGGAGACTATCGGCTTAGTTAAAATTAAAATCACGGATGGAGATTGAATGAATTTACTGAGTGAAATCTAAGAGGATATTGGGAGGTGGGGATATTGTGAGCTGGTGAGACGTGAATATGGTGACAGAATTAAGAATTTCAGGCAAGCTTGTTGGTGGTAGGACGTGAATAGACTTTTTTGGACAGCGTGAAGGCAGGTAGAAAGTACAAAGTAGTACTGAAGATGCGTAATTGGTACGGAGAACTGAAGAAAACAATGCGCGGCAAAAGAAGGAAAAGTCAACACGATAGGCAGCGCATATGTGTTGCTATGGACCATCCAAAAGCTACCTTTAATTGGTGGATTACCAAGAATGAGTTCATTTTACGATATTAATGAACAATCCATGAATTCGGAGTGTTCATTGATGGAAGACTCGGATCAGTCGTCCAACGTGGAAAATCATGACGAGGGACTCGGCCCGCTTCCAATCGTCATGCCTAATCAGCAAATGAGAGAGCGGACCTAACCGACACGACCGCGACGACGAGGCGGAAACATCACTTCAGAACGAGGAGAAGAGGGGGGTCGACTGTGCGGGGGAGGTGAAGAGAAAAGGAGGATGGCATATGAGAGATGAGGAAGCCCGCTGCATCGGTACACATGCGCGCACACAAACACACGTACAAGCGCGGGCAGACACACACGTCGTCGACCCTCGCCCCTCCTCCACATCCCTCCTACCTCTCCATTCCATCTTCCTCCGTCTCATCCTCTCCCTCGGCGGGTCGATTTGAGGCTAACGAAGCCCTTTATGTCGTGAGAAGACGCCTTTGAATGCGCTCGCGCCATCCCACAGCCCCACCTTCCCTCCTTTCTCTCTCTCTCTCTCTCTTTCCTCTCTTCTCCCCCTTTCCCTCCCTCCACCACGTCGGCACCAGCGGAATATATTGCATTTGGGGCGGCTCACCTCGCAGCGAATCAAAATTCAAGATATTCACCTCGTCATGGCGGCCGCACACCCTCCTTCTCTCGTCTAAACGGCGGAGAAGGGGGGGGAGAGGGGATGGAACCTTTGGGATGAGAGGGTGTAGGATGAGAGGGCGAGGAGAAAATGGGAGGGGGAAGTGGTTGGGTAGTAGTAGTCGGGGTGGAAAAGAGAGAATTCCGAAGGCAGAGGACGTCGGCCCACAATGTCATCTCTATATATCTCTCTCTTCCGTCGCCCAAACTCGACACTCTCCACCCTCCCATGTTTCTATTTCTCGTGGGTTTAGGCTGCGCAATACACGCGCAAAATGGGGACACCAGTATGACAACTTACAAGGCAATTGAATGCAGGAGCACAACAAAGGAGAAAATGAGAGGGAGGGACTTGAGTGCGAAATTAAGTCCGAAATGGATCGAAGAGTTACGAATTGGGGCACATGAGGCTATGAAATTGAGATAACGGATAGAGAAAAGAACCTCTAGGGCAGCGATGAATCAGTCTTGACTATCGCCGATATCAGGGCCTTCACTGATGTTGGTATCAAATAAAAGAGTTCTAATGTAGTATGTTTTCGTTATGTTATCATAACATTTGCTATAACCAACATCATATTTGGGAGTTTTATTCACCAAAACAAATTAAAATGCATATTTGAAGCTATTACGAGAAGTCAGAATATTATCGGGAAATGTATAAGTAGTTGATGAACTAGCAGTCTTCATTAAAAGAAGAGATTTTCAATAATGCCTCCCCAACCTTCCCACCCTTCGGATGGTGAGATGTTGAGAGAAATTCAATGATATACGAGCATCAAGAAGTGTTTTTATTAGCATAGGCATCTTCCGGATTAAGTCGCCTACTTCCTGTTGTCACTTCGATTGCTTGTTAAATATACCACTCAGCAATCGCGAATTTCAATGAGAGATTTCGCTGAAATGGCATCAGTGGCTGAACAGCACCTGAACAATATATTCCCTGGGGTTAAGTTAGCATTTTTGTCAGCCTTGTCACGTCGCGATGATAGTCTCGATAGCAAATTAAATCAATTAATATGCAAAATAAAAAAAAATTAAATATTGGGATAGATACATTACTTATTCTATTTGGATTATCATAGGCTTAATAAGTTTCCAGAAATCCTTTGTATCTTCAAGCATTTCCTATTATTTTACACCCCAGCCAACTGAGAAACCCCAGTACCTAGAATGCGATGATCGTTCGTGTAACTCATAATTTCATTGAGCTTTCTCTTGGATAAAAAATTTACTGGTCCAAGAAATCCAATTTTTAAAATATGCAGATCCAAAGTGGTCTTTAGCCCTACTAAATTCGGGATTAGACGGATTTACAAATTCTCATACTTACAAAACCGAAGTAAATTAATTTTAGTTGTACGTAGGACATAAAATTCTATATAACAAGTGCGTCTGAAGGAGTACGTGATGGTTTAATAAAACATCAAGTTGAAGGGCAATGATTGTCACGCGGAAATAGGTAGAAGCGAGCTTCAAAAATACCAGCATCCATGACATAATTTCTGTTAATCGCATCCGTCTTTCAGAGTTGGTAACAGCTGCATCATTTAGTGCTTTACCTGTGACAAAAAAATATCCCTCTATAATGGCCATTTCAAACATATTAGCCGACGACATAAATTACTTGGCATAATCAAAACGCAGAAAAGACGCACAGCTTCGTGGCTTGAAGGTCCTCGCCAAATAACTTCCCTCGAGCGATAAACGGCGAGCGGTAAGGCGGGCAGAGAACAAAAGACGGAAGTACTGGCGGGATCTCCATTCCCCGCTCTCGGAGGGGTGGGGGCGCAGGAAGGAGGCGGGGAGGCGTGAAGGGAGGTTGAGACGAAGAGATGGAGTGGGAGGGGAACAGAAGAGTGGGCACATCGGGAGCGTGTCGGGGGTGGAGCGGGATGGAAGAGGACAACAAGGGGTCGGCGGAGAATGAGGAATGGAGGAGGCGGGGGTGTAAGGGGGCGGAGGAGGGAGGGGACGTCATCTTTGATTGCCGAGAAGAGAGCGGCGGCCCCGTACACATTGTTGGGACCCCACCGGTGCACGCGTCAGTCTGCGCGTGGCCCCCATTGGTCCGTCCGTCATCCCGACCACCCATTTGGTCTCCCTCCTCCCCACTGCCCCCCGTTTTCCTCTAACCCACGCGTTCGCTCCAACCTCCTCCCACGTCATATCGAGAGGTCTACGCAGAAATTCGGGAGGGAGGGTGCGGGGGAGAGGGGAGGGGGAAGGGCGTAGTGAGTTGGGGTGCGGGAGGAGGGGACGAGCGGGGGAGGGAAAGGGGTAAATAAGATTTGAGGGTAATGAAATCAACAAGCGAAGCGGGGGGAGGGGTATCTTCCTCCTGCTCCCTCGCATACACACCAACACACACATACGCCTCTCCCGTACCCTTCGTTGCCCCAAGCGACGGCTTCAGAAACGTGTTCTCCCGTGGTGAGAGGAGGAGGGTGGGGATAGAGGCGGAGACGTGATGGGGGCGTACCGGACCGTGGGACGCGTGACGATGGCATTAACGCATCGGGGGCAGTGTGCTTTCGGAGAGGGTTGACGGCGGCGCAGCTTCTCCGCGCCTCTCTTCCCCAAAAATGAGATTGTCGCGTCATCAAAGAGGACTTTTCTTTTCCTTCATAGGCCCTTACTTGATTTTAATCCACCGGAAAGGGTGCGGTCCTTATCGATATGAGACGAAGAGTTTTGCGGAGTATTCACAATGCTTCGTTGGTCTTCTCTTCAGAATCATTATATCTATTTGGGACTGCTTTTTTACTTCCTGATCCAGATTCTCTTTGGACAGGAATTTTCATGAAAATAGCATACGTATCTTTATCTCAAACGAGCAAACTACGCAAGAACTGCACACCAGACGTAAAATTGCAAGCAAATATATTATTTTCGATAGGTTCCTTTATTACCTACCTATTCCACAGCATCTCTCCCCAAAAACATTGCAAATACGTTATGGGCTGAAACGATGGAAACATACTGCAAGCCCCAACGTAAATATCAAGTTCAAGGCCTAGGATTTGGAAATAAAATTCAAGTCATGAGAATTAAAACTACTCTTACACTTAAATATATGCCCAATGTCTCCCTTCATCAATGAAAAAAATATTTCAATGATTAAGCATAACGTTGCTAACCCCGAGGCTCGTTTCTAATGAAAATGTGTTGTCACATATTCACAAAATCTTACACATACATGGACGTATAAAGGCACTCGGGATGACAGGAATACGACAGTAGATAAGAGAATGTTGAAATACAGGGATGGGAAATAAATGAGAAAAGAAGTTAATTTTTCACATTGAGGAGAACAAACGAAATTCTAAAAATGGTGGGTAAAGCTGCTAGGCGAAATTCAAAGTAAGCAGAAAAAATGGGTGGAAGAAATATTGATAGATGGTAGGATGGAATAGAAAAGATGCTATTGACATATATTTAATAGCATCTATTAATATTATATTAGTTAATATTATATTTACATAGCAACGTATGCTGTTTTTCAATAGCTGATCAAGTTACCTCTATGTGGTGGATTGTCCTCGATTATAATGGTAATAAGTGTTTACTTAAATCGGAAATATTTTATGTGCACCAGAATCCACTCATCTTACCCATCCAGTCCCTTCTTCGATGAGGTCGAGCCGGCAAGATTGAAATATTTGCACTATCACGTATTTAACTCTGCAGGCAATCGGCGGCGCGCCGAAAAATTGAGTAAAGGTAAAAACGCTCGTATACTTGGACATTCAATGGCTGACAGCCACCTGGGCTCGATGATTTCAAGCCATTCTGAGAGGTCCGACTACCTTCCAGCAGTTGCCAATGTTAGCATAGTGAACGTTCTCCAACCGTTGGCACACCGGCGACTACATACAGGGACATGGAAACGAAAGTACTCTCGTCATAGTGGACAGCTCAGAGGAACGGAGAAGACTTGATGAGAAACGAGGAAAAGCGGTGGTGGGAAAAAGGAAAAAAGTAGGAAAGAGGAAATTGTAATCACGTAAGTTTTTTTTCCAAGAAACTGTAACAGTAACTTTAACGGAGTCACCCGCTATGTGTGCATTATAATGCAACCATTTCAGAGAGTAAAAATCATTCGCCTTGACCGGGATTCGAACCCGGATCCCTCGATATCCGCCGAGTGCTTTAACCAATTAAGCTACCGAGACGTCCTCTTACACTCTGAAATTTTGGGGGCTTTAAAGGAACAAGATGTTGTGACGAAGTACCGTACATACAATGTCACAGGCATTCGTAGTCGTGCGCGACGCGCCACAGTCCACGATGTTAATAAAGCCAATTTCTATCATTGAGTGACGGCGGAGGAACGTCAGGGTCCTATGTTCATAGATTTATTCTTCAATCAATTGATTTCGAGTAAAAGGAAGTCTAATAATGCCATATTGTACTCATACGATATCACTTATAGACCTCTCATGCTAAATGAGATGAGTTACGGACAACAAAACTGTCATTTCACTGTACAGTGAACAGCTCATCGTAATTGCGGATACAAGGCGCTTGGCTACTCTTCTGAAAATTTTCAACCAGTGTGATGAGATTAAAAAGATGCCGATTTTAAAAAAATCATTTTTTCACCCCGCTGTCTTTAACTCGGGGACCATATAAGCGTGACGCGACGATATGCGACAAAAACGTATGCCACTTCACTCAAGCAATCCGTCACATCGGCCAACAATCGTCCACCTCCACGTATTTATTTAAAATAGAGGACCTTCCCACTGAAGCGTCCGCAATCGATGGTGCAGTGTTTCTGGATGATGAGAGAACGGAACTTCCGGTCAGTTCAAATGAGAGACGAGTGGGGGTGAATTGGAAGACTGACCGTAACGCTGCAGATAACATTTCGTCCCACTTTTCCCGAGAAAAGGCTTAAAGGGTCAATCCTGGTTTTGAGACTTGATCTTTCAATTGATGTGGAACTTTTCAACGACTCAAGGCAAATAAATGCACGCCCTCACGTCACTCTGTCAAACATAGATAATCGCACCTCGGCTCGGTTCTTCTACACTGTCAACCGTCCGCTCTTGACAACTTCTTTATGTTGACCGAAAAGAAAGAGGGAAAGAATGAAAAGAATTGAAGACTGAATTGAGAAGGGTGCATACGTCATTGCCTAGTTTTCCACTTAGTCCTGAGGAAATAAATGATATTGAACTTCTCAGGATAGGTCTCGAGTCATGGAAAAATATATTTCGTCCTATTTTGGGTTTGTTTAATATTTAGAAAAAATATTTCATAAATTAAAAGATGGCAGGATATTCTATTGAGAGCGTTTGGCTGGAAGATTCAGGCTTCAAATCAGGGCGATGCTTTGACAACGATTAAGATAGGTGATTTTTCTGGGTTCTAGTCCTGCGTGGGAAACCACATGCTGAACAGGGAAAGCAATCCCACCAACCTGATTCGTTCAAGTCAAACCCTATAGGAGTAAGTTCAAGGTAATCCCTAATCTCTCTCTTATCAAACAGATAGACAGGTCGAAAGCTGTGGTTGGGTGGAGTAGGGGAATATTAATTTGAGCGGTCAGAGTTAGAAAAATTCTGCCGTAAAGTATGACTCTATTTCATATTCAAACAAGGTAATCAAAGCAACCTTCGGGTTAATTGCATTATTTTAGCCTCACTAGTTGGAAGCGCATCCTATTTTAATAAAAAATTAAGTCTCTCCCATGCAAAAAAATGCCATAGGAAGCCTTGTCACCAGTCGTCTAACCACTGGTCTCCTAATCTTCTCCTTTCTCAACATCAAGCTACGCTACGGCGCGTGTCGCACTTGACGGAGTGGATTTCTTCCTTCCCGGCGGCAGCAGCGGACGACCTGAGCCCGGTGTCTTGCAACTGGCCCGTAAAACGATCCTCGTCACGTGGCCACTCCCGAAATCACTTCCGCTGCCCAACCACTTTACCTCCACCCGTATGTGATCTCTTCACGATGCATGACGACGTACACAATTCGTTTCCTCACCCTCCACTTCTCCCCGCCGCACAGCGATCAGCGCGCGTCAAGAACACCTGATTCCTCGTCCCCGGAGACAATTTTTTCCGCGGAGACGTTTCATTGTCCCTCATGGAAGAGAAGGGGGTTTTCGGTGTCGCCGATCCACTCGGAACAACCCACTCATTCATTGTCACCTGCGTCTTGTGATATTGGGGCGGGGGCACGTGTTAGACGCTGCGGCTGGGCGGAAGACCCGTTGATTCCCCGCCGTCGGGTCCGAGCGTCGATGGGAAGCGGGAAGGGGGTCTGGGCGGAGATGGGTGGGAGGGATCGCTGGACGGGCCGGTCTCGTCCCCGCCCTACTCCTCCGAGGAGGGATGGTAAGGTGATACCGGGGCCAGGGAGGGGTTGCTTTGGAAGAGGACTGCGAAGGAGGTCGAGGATGGGGGTTTTGCAGAGGGAGTTTCGTAATGAAAAAGCGTTGCCGTGGGGTGAAGGTGAATGGGTTGGAGAGGGGCCAGCGGGCGGAGAGGCCTTCCGCATATAAGGGAGAGCGTGAGGGTGCGAGGGCCTCCTCCCGCTTATTCTTCACCATCTTTTGTCATCTTCGTCATATTTGAAGTGCTTTAGGGCGAGTGCGTGAGTTCGGAAGAAAAGAGAGGAGGACGGTGGAGAAAAAAAAGACATCTTCCGGGGAAGGAAGTCTTCTCTCCCAGTGTGAGGTTCCCTCCCTCTTTCGAGTCCTTTTCGGTCCTCCCACACCACCCTCTCCCCCTCCTACTCCCCGCCTTTTTCATTTACATCGGATCCCTTTCATGTTTTGCTCGTGCGGAGAGGAGGAGGTAAGAGGAAGAAGGGGAAGGGGGGACGCGTGCTGGTGGATCCCGCGGCGGTGTGGAGTAGAGACCCGGGGTGGCACACCGTTCCCCTTCCGACCCCTCCCCTCTCCTACTTTTTCCACCTCATTGGAAAGCACCTTTCCTTCTCGAGATAATATTATGTACGGGCAGGGTGAATGAAGTGGCGTGTGCCCACCCCGCCTTCTCTCATCCTCCACCTCATCATTCCTCACCCTTTCTCTCTCTCCCGCATCCCCAAATGAGCACGATGCCACTAGGGAGTTTTCGCCGTCAGGTGAAACGATACGGTACGCTACATTAGTCACAGTTTCAAACGTGAGTCCCACGCAAACGTTTCCATCGGCTTTTGCAACGTTTCGTCAAAGCAGAGATCGGTGACAAGCCCCTTTTGCCTAAAATGATTACTTTTCACCGCTAACGTGGAAACCCCCCTCTTTCCCCGTCAATTAATTTTGGCGTAAATTTCGGTTAACAGGGTGCAGTCACCATGGTGCCCGCGGTGCCAGACTTACGCGTTACCTACGTACGTTTACAGCCATTTGCATCTAACTACATTACTCCTGAACGATTCGCAATTACAAGTTAAAGTAACAATACTAGGCGAGAGTAAAAGAATTATTGAAAAATATACAACAACATCCAAAGTGGCGACAGTGTAGGAGGTCACAATTTTCACACTAAAATATTTTACATCTCTTGAACTACTTAACATAAAATGTAAACACAAAATTCTCTTTAAAAGGCTCCAAATAGGACTAAATATATAAAAATTTGAATCGCTAAAATAATATAATACCTATTTTTCAAAAAATATATTTTATTTATAGTAAATATATATTTATTTATAGTAAAAGTTTAGCTCAAAGGTTCGTTATGCCAAAACTTGGAGTTACGCTAAAGCAAAGAAACTACCTAGCATCAAGGAGACAAGAGGTTGTAGGCAAGGGTCGTGGAGGCTGGAAACTTTCGAAAAACCTCAATATAGTATCAATGAGAGAGCCGAGCGTTGTGCTGGACGGCGTTTCGTTTTACTTAAACATTGCCTTTCAGTTATAGCTTGAACCACCTTAGATTTTTTTCCTTTAAAGAGGATTAATTCAAGCGATTCTTTTTTCCTGGAAAGGTAATTAATTCTTATTTCATGTGACTTATGCAGTTCTTTTTACTTTCATTTAAAAAATGTGGAACGCAGGCAGAGCAGCTATTTGTCATATCATTTATCGATGGAGAAATACGTGAGTTTCCTTTTCCAAAAACGTGTAATTTTTACAAGATTTTCTCTTCTTATTGAGCACAGGGTTGATTAGATGTTTTTTATAAAAACCCTAGCATGGACTGATATTATTATTTTATTTTAAATGGAAGGTAAAGAAGGGAAGAAAGTACAATCGTGAATAGCTTATTCTCTTCATCGGTAATATTAAATTAAGACCTATATATGGACGTGTGGGTTTTAAACATGCGCGAACACGTTGAAATTAAGGCCTTATCATTGTGAGGTTAACAAGGACAGTTAAATGATAATACATAATGATGAAATAATGAGTGTCAAGCAAGTGAAAACATTAGGAAATAGTTCATAGTATCCAGATATTAACGTAATTAGTTTTAATGAAAATACCCTTTATTTCCGATGGAGAGCATTCCTTAATCATTATCTGAAAATATCATGCCACTAATTTTACAAACACTGTAAAATGTTTATTTGGTTATCAATAAAATTAGAACCCGAAAAATCAATCTAACACCTGATTATATCCTAACATGGGGTTTCCAGCGTTATGGCTGACACGTACAAATGAATACCTTCAAGCTAGCCAGTCCCAATCACATTTTTATAGTTCTTTTCTGTTTACTTTGTAGGTAAAAGTTTTAAAATATGAGTCTCATTATATTGGATCACAAAATTACGATATGAATACACACAATATTTTTATTAAGAACACTTATAAACAAAGTGCTTTATCCAACCATAATTTTAACAAGTCATAATGTTTACCGCAATGTCCAATGAAACTGAGCATATATAATTTAATTGTCTAAATATTAATCAGTTAGTATATAGTAAGCGGAGTCTGCATATTAAAAACAATATGTCTATCATTAAGATGTTAAGAACATGTTTATTTACATAACTTCAGAACGAAGGAACCATATTTATTCCAATCTGTAGTCATGGCAGAGGTCGGGGTAGTCCTGGAGCAGAGCGTTGGACTATGGACCGGAGGACCCGGGTCCCACACCTTTTCACCCTCAGCTCCACCCAAACTTTATGATTTTTCGGGTACCAGGTCTTCCTGGGAAACCATAGCTGGCACAGGGAAAGGATCACGCCCCCCTACCCTGATGTGTGAATTTCACACACCGTTGGGCTGGGTACATGGGTGAACTTTACCATCACCTACTAAACCGACCTTAGGGTTAATCAAGGTATACGTATATTGTTTATAGCCAAGACAGAAACTCATGGAATGGTTTAGTGTGGTCAGGAAATAGGATGTCATTCACTGTTTAATTTTTGCTTAAAGTTAGCTGAAGTAGGTATTCATTCTAATTAGCTGATGTATTACAGAAGTAATGCATGTTAAATAATGTAATACAAGTTGAATAATGTTTAGTCATTAAGATTATCAAGAATTAGGATTAAAATCCGCGTGGAATAGGTGGGCTGACACTCCGTACTCGGTGGATCTGATACATCTCGAGTAATTCAAGAGTTTATACTTGCTCGGAGGGGAGGGGCTAATAATTCAAAAGAGAAATGAGTAAATAAAATGTGGAGTGGTAAATTTTAATCGTGTTCTTTCCTTCACATGAGTATGATGAACCTGTTTGCGTTCTGCTTTTATGCTTACGAAATGTATACAAATTCGTAGTTTTCCTTTATGAATAGTAAATATGGTGTAATTCATAAAATTTATATGTTCCATTCACACTCATGAATACAAAAACCAAAACAGATATCCAAAGGTAAGGTAACATTTGTCTAAAAAATTCAACCTTCAATCTATAAAAAATTACATTAAGTTTCGCATAATTGGAAATCATTATTCATCCATCATTATCACCATCCCATTTAATGCTCAGCTAATCTTGGAACACTATCGGATAATGAGGTGGCATTTGGTTTCGAAAACTGCGCGACCTTAGGAAAAGAAAACGCCTGCCCTTATATGAGCATCACCTTAACTTTGAATTACCCAAAACAAAATCAGTCACTTTGAATGTCTACTGGGGTAAACACACCAGTCAAACCTACCTCCTCTCTTGCACTTACGCGTCATCATCGGCCAGGTTATCTCGAATGGATTAAAACGCGTCCCAATCGATTTCGATTGTGATCGATCTTGAATGTAAAGCCTCACAGGGACACCAAATAAGTACTTCGCATGGGCACACAATGGATGAAACTTGAGTTACGCAGCACATTCCACCAATGAAATCAGGCCGACTCGTTTGATTGAATTAAGGTTCGGGTGGTCTGAATGCGTCAAAATGATGCCAAAATTGTCTGTGCCCCTATTTCAGAGGTGGTTGCTTTTGAGTTCACAATACAGAGGACGATTTCCGTTTCCCGAACGCGCGTTTGGGCTTTCACAGTTGAACCCATGGAAATTGTTAATTACGGGTCGTTCCAAATAGTGCGCGATCGTGGTTTGATTCGTTTTTTTTAAGACTCCTCTAGAGTCCCTGCCATCAAAGTGACGTCCATCGTGCGTCACACTCTCTATAAAGCCGACCAATTTCCAAATCTGTCACCCAATTCTTCCGATGGGGAGAGCTTCACCCACCCCGGAACCCTCTCGCTCCCACTCCCGGGATCCCTCGCACACGATGCCCTACATGCGGCGAGATAACTTCGTTTCCCGTCTAAGGGCCTCCCTTATTCCCATCCTTAATACATCCCCAACTCATGAGTTTAGCGTCCTCAACAAGGGACTTTGGGGATTGGCAGTGGGGAGGAGGTAGGGGTGGGGAGAGAGAACGGAGAAGGGTGAGAGAGGAGGGGATGAAGTTCGAGAGGGGGTTTCGACGTAGGTGGTGAGACCGAGATGAAGGATCGAGACCTCCGTGAAAGGATGACAGCGATAACTAAGTTAACCGCGCCATGAGCGTACGCGAGAACATGCGCACACGTGCCAAGCAATCACGGGCCTCATTTTTCAGATTCCTCGCCCGCCCTCCTCTCTCTCTCTCTCTATCTCTCTCTCTCACCCTCTCCGCACTCCCCTCTAAACCCCATCATCCCCTCCCCACTCTCTCATAATATCCTTTTCCTGTTCATTACTTTTATCTCCTGAATCTATGTTCACCGTCTCGTTGGAACAATACTGCCACGCTATCGTAAAGCTGTAAGTTGTAACAGCTGAATTGTACCGAGACGTCTTGCCTGACAGTGCACTAGTCTGCTTAGTGCATCATCTGTATTATGTTTTTCCAACTAGCAAGAGTTCCAATATAATACAACAATATTAAATGATAAACTCCGAATTCCATTTAACAATTTACAAAGACTTATCAGGAGAAAAGAAATGCAATAAAACTTCGGACAATTAAAATTCGGACCAAAAACCGAAAGAGAGTTTTAAATTTGGCGCGAATGTACATTTTTCATCCATTTCCCTCGTCGATTTTCAACGAATAATTCAGACAGCTGCAGAAGAAGTTCTGAGATTCCTACCCCATACGCGGCAATCCTTCGTGGATGATCGAAGGATATGGCCTCTCTAGTTGGGTTATATTTATTTATAGGTTGGCTAGGGCACTAAAGCAATTTATTAGCCCCTTCCCTCATCGGAAAAATTCTAGTTTATCTGCTGGATACGCTCATTGGTGATTGTAGAATACAGTCAAAATAGTAAAATAATAAATGTATTAGGAAATAGTATGAGTCAAAAACTATGCCTTTTTGTCCAAAAATAAGTATAAACCGTTCTTTTGTAAGAAACGCAAAATTTGAGCAAAAAGTATTTCCACTTAAAGCACCGAGTTTATGTTTTGTTTTCTGTCATCATCAATTCTGCATAGAATGAAATATAGAGAAAATATTTATATTTTTCCATAAAGTATCTCTTCCCAAATGAACACACAATATTTGATAAAGGCCTCACGTTATATGACTGTCTCTGACATTATGAAAACCAATCATACGATATAGATAAAAATGATTATGAAGTAGTAGTAGCCCTTGTGTGCACTTTACTTGAATCCAAAGTGTGTTGGGTTTCTTAATGTCTTTGACAATCGTGTCAACAAAATATCGAATCCGTGATTGGTTAGCATATATCTGGAAATTAAAAAAATATAAGAACTTATTTTTCCTTATTAAGTTCTTATATTACATTTCTCAAAGTAATGATCGATGTGCCTTTGCACATTGAGCTGAACATGATAGTCGTTTGGCATCTGGAATTTTATTTTATTGTTTAACTTTCACACAAATTTATCCTCATTCTTCTGACCATTATTTTCTGACTTTACCTAAATAAAGTAAGTCCCATACCAGAATAAATTATTTTATAGCCCATTCTGTACTCATGGTCTCCGAGCTTTGCTTCTCCCTCAAACTCTTTTCGATTATATTATACTAAGGCGACTTGATTGACTTCCTTTTCCTTCTTTAACTTCCCTTCCTTTCATATAATGCTTTCGAGATTTTTCCCTTCGTTCCCCTCGAACCCCTCCAGTCAACCTCTTCCACCACTGTCTCCCCTCCTTCGACGGCCTCAATACCCGACGGCGAAGCATGCTAATCTCATTTATCTACCCGACGCCCCGGCAAAAATTCCTCCGCTCTCAAAAGCAGTTTTAAGAGAAACCTTACTTAAGCGTTGCGGCCTCTCCTCCGAAAGTTCAAAATTGAAACGCTAAGTGGAATGCTTTAATGATCAGGAAAGGATCGATCTCAACCCTCCATCTCTCTCTCCCATGCATTTTCACACTCGTGACTTAATCCAAAACCCCTCGCCGCAACCTCCCTTCCATCTGCAAGAAGGAGTCGACTCTTGAAAAATTACTGGCGGAGAAGATTAAAATGATTCAGCTGACGTAATTCTCCGGAGTAGATACTTACGATGGTATGCAGATGTTAAATGAGTCACCGAAAGAAATTCCAGCTTCCATGTTCAAATCACTTACCAAACGGTGGTCAAAAGTGATTCATCATAAAGATTATGGTTTGGTTATTGGCTCCACTTGAAAAATAATATCGGAAGTTGTGTGAAAATATTACCTATGTCTGTGGGTCAATAATTTAATAGTATTTGTGGATCAAAATAGTATTTATCAAGTATCTACTTAAACTTACAGGAATGAAACGGTATGAAATTTCTAACATTCTGAATAGAGAGTCCATTTTTTTTGCCTTGTTCTTTCCCCAATTTCACAGAATTCTTTTGTATCCAGTCAGTAAAACTAGTTGAGCTTAGCTAACACTTTGTCCAGACATAAAGGTCCCTCGTGTTAGCAGACAACATTAAAGTCACTAGGCACCCCAGGTGTTCATTAATGAAATTAGGGAATTTATAAAAATTATACTTCATATATAAAGAATTTAAAAACCAGAAAAATTAAGCCGAAGGATAGTTTGATCGGTGAGGGTAGAGCTACCGTTATACTCTCCCCAACGGCGCGGGAAATCCATACACCAGAGTAGGAGGATCAGAACCTTTGCCTCCAGCGGGTTCCCATGAATATCTGGTTCCAAAAAGTTTTTTGGTGCATCTGGGAGTACCATATTTTGTATACACAAGGTTTGTGTAATAAGTATCGATAACCATTTTGTCCTCACCTGTGAACGAAGTGCTGAATTCAGATCGTCGGTTAAGCGTGCGCATGATTGCAGATCGTATTGATATTAATAAGATGACAGCGTACACGCCATTGTCACTGAAAATTTCACGATGCAAAAGATCTGCGCTGAATTTGTTCCGAAGTTCCTGACGGACGACCAAGCTCAGAGTCGAGTGTCTGCTTACGAAGATCCTCTATAACGCCATCGCGACGATTCCTCAACCCACATACAGTGTCGACTCGGCAGCATCAGACTGTTCCCTATTCTCAGAAGTGAAATTCTCTCTCAAAAGACACCACCATGCAACCCTAGGTGCCGTCAAAGAAGCTTGCGGAATCCGCCTATATATCGTATAGTGTTTCAAGGTTTGATATTCCATACAAATTAAGAGGCAGATGTGTCTAAACTTGCACTACATAGGGGAAATCAAACAGGAGGAAACAAGAAAGAAGTTCTGAATAAAAATTATATAATTTAAATTTCACTAGGTTAAAAATGCATATATGATCTAATGATATAGCTTGTGGGTTAAGTGAAGTAAATTTTATATGAATGGCTTTTTTCAACTGAATGACACATAAAGGAACCACTATTTAACTCATGATTAATAACAACAGAAACGGAATAACACTTTCGAAATACACCGGAGGTTTTTCACTAAGCCGGAGCTGGTTAAATACCTGCGCTAAGTAGGAGCGTATTCTTCTTTTATTATGCATTATAATTTTTAAATTTTAATTCCCTCCCTCGAATTTAATCTCGTTATTTTCCATTGCCTCTAACCAAAATGTTTCGCTAAATTAAACGGTAAGTCAGTCAGTGAGTGACAAAGAAACTCCGACGGGAACAATAGAAACTCACAGCGATAAAGTTATAGGGATAAGGGATAGGTACGCATATTTAAGACGAGTAAGACTGGAGGGGAAGGTAGAAGGGTAAAAGGGATCCTTGGAATCTGAGGAAATGAAATGTATAATAAACAAGAAATCGCAAACATGGGCTACAATAAAAAGAAAGCTTCAAAGGGGTCTTCGTATTCCACCTTGAACGCTAACCGAGAAGGGATTCATGAGATCTTTGAGGGGATTGGTAGAGCGGTTGTCGCCCGAGGCTAAATGTTCCTCTTCGTTCCCACTTTTCCTCGAATACTTCGTCACTCGGCTTAGTGGTCACCGGGAACTAAGATCACAGAACAGATATATTTAGACGCTTAGAGCAAAGTGTATTTTTCTTAATCCACAGCGTAATTTCACGTACTGCACAGCAAAATTATAATTGCGCCTACCTACTTATCAAAATCTAGCTTTCACGTAATTGGATAAATTTCTTACTACATCCGAAGGCACGTGTAAAATGAAAGGATTTGTGCATGGATTTCTGCGCTAGTGTGGGTATGGGTTTGCATGCGTGAGTTGGCTCTGAGTGTGGTTTTGTTCCCTTTTACGGGTAGTGACCTAACACCCCCCGCCACACGCTCTTGTGGCGGTTTGCGGGGTATTATGTAGATGTAGATGAACATATTTTTTTATTTTCGGTGTATTTTCAAAAAACTCTTTTACATTGCATATTCTTTCTTATTTTCTGAACGTTCAGTAAGCTCTGATGCCATAAAAGTGTGAAAAAATAATATTTTTTCCCTAAATATTTGGTTAATTACGCCGCGAAAAAAATACGCCTTTTAGAAGATTCGAAATATAAATATCATTTGCATATAACATTAATGTCGAATGTGCAATGGTTTTTAACACTCATTAATTAGTACGAACAAGACAACAAATTCAAAATCAAAGAACTTAGTGTTAAATTTTGGTTGCATCTGCACTGGGATGGATAGGCGAAATCTGCCGCGTGACAATATGAGACTATTTAAAAAGATATTCTTTAGTTCAATTTTTATTTCATCACCAGTGAATATGGCTGTGTAATTCCAACTACATGATGGAAAGGAAAACAAACGGAGAAGTATTAGGCAAATGGGAGGGAGATAAGAGAGGACTGTTGGGAGAATCAAAAGGGTGCAGGAAAGGTGGATGCGTATTCTAATGGGCGATAAAACATTGAAGACTGTGATAGAGGGGAGAGCGTTTAGCAAGCGAGGTAAGGAAAGGAAAAGGATAGATGTGTGGGTGAAATGAAGGGAGAAGGAAAGTATGCGGCATCATGTGGGATATCAGGCAGTGTCTTGCTAGGCGAGGCTGAGAAATGTACTGGTGTTCAACCAATATCCATCCAAAACTCACAATAAACGGTAGACTGCCATATACTGAGGATAATTATTGCAAATACATCCAATTTCATATTCTATGTTTAATAGATGATGAGGTTGGATGTACTAGGATTAATCATGAGAGTTTTGGACCATCCTTAGTCCAGTGACAACATTCGCATGTAAGTTGAGTGCGAAGTTTCATTTCAAAAGAAAGCTGCCGTAGGATAAGTTTAAGGTATCATACCGTATCGTATAAGCAATGTGAGCGTTGCCAAAAAATTGAAAAACAACGCGTGTCACACATAACTGAGTTTCAGTGGTTATAAATAACGCCACTCTGAAAAGAGAGAAAATTCTTTCCAGAGAAGTGTTATTTTCAGCCACTTAAACATCAGTCAGAATTACAGGGGTATTAAAAAAATAAAAATTACTAAGGGAATAACTTACTTCATAAGCTATTGGTTTTCTTAGACGTTATGCTAAAACTTCAAGGGATGACATTCAGTCGAAAATTTGAAATAAAAACCAATAAAATCACTCCTAGTAGTACAAAAGAAACGGAATATGATCAACGAAATTCTCTCCCTTAAATATGATAAAAGCGAATCAAAATTTAATGTTATACTAATAACCATGAAGATGCTTACACTTTTTTCATATATTAAAACAATATATTTCAATTATACTCCCAGTAATCCAAGTTGAAGATGTTATTCCGATGAAAGATATACACCGCTGGGCGCGACGGTGATATGAGAAAAAATCAGACTTAATACCTCAGTGCACCAGACTATCCCTGGCCGAGGACTTGCACTACCTTCAAAGCTCAGATTTATCATTTAAAGATAAAAAGCACGGATGCCTCGAAATGAGGAAAAAATGGGCTTTGCACAATGAGGATAAAATAAGCTTCGTTTGAGGACTCGCAGTCGCGAAGATGTGATGATGTCTGACCATGAGTCGCGATGCTGTAGGTATGGGTGGAGAGACATGGTATGATATCGATTTCGGACGCCGAGGAGGAAAAATACCATCCATTGAAAATCCTTATTCAGAGATGGTCATTCGTGGGGGGATGGAATTTTAGGTCGGACAAAGGAAGGACGCGCAAAAAATTCCGCCGGAAAATTGCATGAAAATAAGAACATATGGCGAGGTCAATCGCCGTGGAGCCCGTTGGACGTCGTGGGCACGGGAGTAGTAGGTAATTTAAATACAAATTCGAGCCTGATTCCTCGAAATTAATATCAAGGGATTGAAAAACAAGAGGGTGGGAGGACCGGAATGTAGGACGACTCCTGAAGACTGGCTACTTCATACAAAACAAATCAAAATCTTTATATGCTCATTCAAACTTGCGCATCTCGTTCGAAACGAATAAAAAAGGAAATTACGGAAATAATTTTTAAGAGTAACATTCCAAACCGTCCATTCCAACGGACAAATTCCAATGATGTACTCTGACAGGTAAGGTCTTCATGGGAGGAGGGAGAAACGGGGGATATAGGATACAGTCATATCAAATGCACCTTGAGATGATCATTGAAAATCCTTATTTTTTAATAGTCTCATTAAAAAGAGCCTTGATCAGTGCTGCAGGAATTTTTTTACTGGACGTTTTGTTTATTAGAAAAGGAACTTTTTTCGTTTTTTAATTTTGTCGTTTTTTTTTAGTTTATCAAAGATCATTTGCCAGGACAAGAAAACGGGAAGCGGTAAGTGTAGCTTTCCTAACCATAAGTATAATAATTAATATTATATCATAAATTAAGTTATCAACTTAATATTTTATTTTCTAACATAGGGTTACCTGCGTTATTATTGGCACGAAAGAATTAATATCTTTGCTCTATCCAGTCCCAATTACATTTTCATAGTAATTTTATGTTTACTCTATCGTCTCATTGTACTCTATCGTCTCGTTCTACAAGAGTCATGGTCAATTAATGTGAGTCTCGTATTTTTACTGATTATCCATGCATTCTCTCGACCTTTATAATAGAAACTAGTACCCTCTTTGGCTTATGGACGCAGTTTGACCTTATGTATCCATATCAAACGTAATAATTGAGACCGAAGTGTGAACCGTGGATGGAGAACAGCACTTCTGCTCAGTTATGAGAAGAAATAAATTGGCCATAGAATCTCCCTAATTTTCCTTTTTTTTTGTATTATTTCACTGATAGTATTTAAAATGCTTCTGGTTTCTTCAGGTGAGCATGACATGAGCAACATGCGTGACTTTTACGAGCATTGAAAGAATAGCAAATAGTATTAAAACTTCTGATAAACCCCCAAAAATGACGTTTAATTCTTTAATAAATCCGATGAAGTACCTATAATGGGATAATTAAATATAACTATCTTGAGAATCAACATATATAAAGAGAGAAAAATAGAGGATAAGAAAATATAAAAAATATAAGCAATGCATTAAATTATCGTAATATAAACAATAAAAATCATTTTATTAATTGGAATTACAGTGAAGTTTAAATTCGTTCAATCATACGATATGCACGACTTGTGAATAATTAATTAATGCTATTTTCGTTTTTTATTAAATATTTCCAGAGTAATGCGGAAAATGCCAGGTTTCAGTGTTGATTCCGACGTTCAAATATGTATCCCAACTTTTTGGGTGAGCCATTTGGTTTCTCCGTTACGTATTTAGTGTAAATCTATCTTAGTTGATCTGAATTTGTAATTATACTGATGTCTATCCGACCTAGTACTGCATCCCTAGATATTTAAATTAGTCGCTCCCATCTTTTCATTAAATTAGGTGACATCGATAAATTGGAGCTGAAACATTTTCCTGTAAATAAAATTGCCATCCGTTGCCAGAAGGATTTAAATGGAATCCTTTCAAACCGATACTTCTTTCGATCGATAAGTTTTGTTTTGACTTCCGCTTTTAGATGACCTTCCACGTTTTATTTTTATCGTCCTTTCATAACCAAATTATCACTCTATTTTTAATATCTAAGAAATATAACATCTTTCAATTCAAATTAGGGCAATTCAAGCGTCGTACAAAACACGATTTGATTCTTAAAACAATGACTAAACACTTAGTCTACTATATTATTATTATATCAACATTTATAGAAACGAATTACAGGATTGATTTAGATCTCGTCTCTATGTCACCAAGTATTGAGCATAAGATTAAGCATAATATTTGGTCACATTAACTCCGTGTTTATTAGTAAGATATTATTATATTTGTGGATGACGCAGTGGTTTACAGCGATAAAGTCATACAGTCATGGCGATATAGTAGCTTTAGCAGATGACCTTAATGCTTTACAACACTGATACGTACAAATAGCTCCCTACCGAACTCCTACTTCATCAAGAATGTCGAAATAGAAAGGGTAGACTCGATTAAATACATATGCGAGGCCCTCACGCACGACCTCTCCAGGGTGAAACATACCATTAATTCGGACACATGGAACATGGGCATGCAGAGTATATGGGCAAAATAACAACAAACCAGCATTTATTCGAAGAGCATTGAAGAAATGTGACGAGAAAGTTGAAGACCAATGTTATCTTTTTAGTTATCACTCATTCAGGATATACCGCTGGTATACGGGATCCTCCTGAAGTTGGATTGAATGTCTAATATAATCGCATGCAGCATGGAGGAGCTAGATTTGTAAAGCGTTGTCACGATAAACTGAGAAGCGTATCAAAATTATTGGAAGATCATGCCTGGGAATCACTCACGAAGCGAAGGTTAAATTACATATTTAATCTCTTGGATAAATTGGAAGGATGACTCTTTAGCGATGACGTTGTAAATGCATTAATATACTCATTGTACTTCCGTTGGAGAGATAATGTCAATAACATTAGAAAAATGGAAGGTAAAAACGATATACGAGACGTATTTAAGACGTAATTTCCTTCACGAACGCTAAAGGATCAGCATTATATTGTCCAGCCACGATAGGGGTGAAAGGTATTTTGTGTCAGAATTATTATTAGTGTGTAATTACCCATCCGCCACGCATCCTAATGGTGGCTTGTAGGATACCGTGTTGATGTCACTGATTTTTTCGACTCATTTCAAACCGATTAAACCGTCAGAACCAGTGTGGCATTTATTTGGCGCTGCTGACATCTGGACGCAAAATAAAAAGGTCAAGCGACTCATGGTACATCCTGCATTCGATATCGCATCAGCCAGTTTGGTCACCGCTGCCTCCCGAACCACAAAACGCGACCGCGTCTGGGAGATCTAACAAAGGGAGGCAGGGGTGGAAGTGGAGGGAAGGGGGGGTTGGCAGTGGGGGTGGGAGAGAGAGGACGGAATGGACCCGGGGAATGGGAGACTCGGGTTCCTCTACGCCTCTCTCTCTCTCTCTCCCAAACACACACACGACGAGCGACGGCAGACGCTAATGGTCGATTGGAGTCGCAATTTCCTTTTGGATCAACGGGTTTCAGGAGTGGGTGGAGGGAAAGGGGGGAGTAGTGGAAAGGATGGAGGACTACGGGGGGGCGGTGGGAATTCAGAGCGGGGAGGAAAGGGGACGGAGGTGGGGAGAGGCGGGCAGGGTGTCTGTCGGACAGGCTCCGTGTCACCCCTCCGTCTCACTCCCTTCCCGCCAACGAAGCACTCCCCGCCACACTCCTCTCCCAGGCACGGGCAGGCGGAGGGGGGCGTGGCGAGTGCGGGGAGAGGAGGGGAGGGAGATGGGGCGGGGCGGGGTGCGGAGGGCCGACGCGCCGATGCCGCCCTCCTATTGGTCGTGGCGCTTCAACTCGAGGGCACAGTGGGGGTGATCGATATCGGCTCTCTCCCGGTGACCGCGATTGGTGGAAACTCAAGTAAAAAAAGGGGGTAACTTTAAAAAGGTGGAGGCAAGGTGGGGGTTGGCAAGAAGTCGGCAAGGAGGGTGTGCGTACAGGCAAGCTATAGCGGAATGGGGAATTTGGGAAAAGGGAAGTGGAGTGTTATTCTGTTTTAAGGATAGAATAAGCGTTCAGTTTCTTCACTATTTTTTATTCGAATGTAAACGAGAGTTTAAAATTGTGCAGAAATTGAGATGTCAAAAACATCGGAGCAAGACTGAGGCGAGTAGAATGAAATATATCGCAATTTCTGAAGCCTCTTCAATCTCTTTCGACTGAATATAGCCTCGTTCTGGTCTTTTGGACGTGATTAAAACATATTAGAGGAGGAGTAGGGAAGAGTTCTTTATTTCCATTGCGTTAAATTCCTGCTATATTTAAAGGGAAAGTCATTCTAATGAAAATTCGACAGAAAATGATCTTTCAAACTGATGATGAGAACAGGATTTTCATACAATTGAAAATTAATTTATGCACGAAATAAATATCTCGCTAATTCCACATAATCAGATATGAAGATATTGATGAATATGGATGATACGAAATAATATATTTTTACTCGATTAAGAACTACATTGTATTGAACATTCATGGTCATCATTCAAGAGGACAAATTATTTCATGTGACTATGCAATATTTAAGTAAAACACTTATAATAACCATTATTTTTTTTCATATTTTAATTCTACTGGTCATCAAGTATAAAAAGTGCAATAAAATGCGGTGGCCGAAATTATTTCCGATTGTGGAAATCCGTAATTCCAAAGTTTTACTAAATATGGTAAAACTCTATTCATTTGAGAGACAGTTGGAGCCAATATTTTCTGGAAATCCATTTTTAAAATTCGAAGAAAGAATTAAATACTTGCGTTTCCTCAGGAAATATTTTATTTTTCAACTAACCTAGTTTCACTACACTGCGGCATCATCTAGACTGTCCAGCCCATCTACCCTGTTGAATTATCTGGATTGGGCTGGATAGTCCAGATGATGCTACAGTGTAGCGAAACTAGTCGACAAAAATAATATATTCCCTGTGGAAACGTGAATTCATTGATTCTTTCTTCGCACTTTAAAAACTCCAGTAAGAATGAATATTGATTACTTCGATAATTAATTACACCTGGGGTTTTAATCCTCCTTCCAATTTCATCACTGTTCACTTTCGCTATCAAAATTTTTAACTTTTTAGAAAATCATAAGAAGAATGAAATAAACGTGAAATTATATCAAGAGAAAAGGAGATCGGTATAAATAATAAATAAATGTGAATTTGTATGCTCTGGGTGCTTCATTTCCATGGAAGGACTGACTATCTTAGTGAAAAGAAAATTATTTTAGAAATCAATCCCAAAGAACGCAAAGTTCGCTGACTAGGGCCTTGATTAAGTTATTCAAAGAGCGATTGAAATCATGATGTGTGTTTGAAAATACTGAAATGATAACTCAGTAAGCTAGATTATAGAATCAATAGAAGTCAGCTTTAATTTACAGCACTTAAAAATGTTAGTACCACCTGGTGAGCATGAAGATTTTGCTTATTGACAGATATTGAAGTAGACAGTTTGAAGGTGGCAATTAAGATGAACTTCTTGCATACAGGATTTTAGTCACTGATATTGTAGTTTTAGGATGAAGAAGAACTCCTTTAGAAGTTCCATTGGCAAATTAAAAGGGCCTATGATGCTGGGCATATATTTGCCAATTCTAGATCATATTAAATGATAATTAATCAGGTTATAAAGGGAGTTGAAATATCTTTTAGTCCAAAAAGCTCATTTTTTGCCAAAACTTAATACTGTATAATGTTATAAATGTCAGAAAATTACATTAATTTATTTTGGGTTACATGGTAGGATGCTTTCTATTATTTTAAGCTCAACTTTGTGGCTCAACAAGTTCATGTTCATTAAATAAAGAAACACAATGTATACATACACTGTTCTTCTGTTTGAAGAACAGTGCATGTATACATTGTGTTTCTTTATTTAAGGAATATATTGCAGGATATTTTGGATATGATATTAGCATCTCTGGTAAGAGGGTTCCAATAACATGAAAAGTATTCAATATTGAAGAAGTCTTTTATCCCGAAGGATTACAATTACATTACAAGTATTACGTAAATTTGGTTATAACATTCTTGTCATATTTCAATCTTTACCCAATATGAAATGAATTTGTTTCAAAATCTAGCCTTACTGATACATTTTCTCGCAGGTTTTATTCATGAAGTATTTTAAGGATTTAAAAACTCAATGAACTGAGTGGGGCGACATAAATAAAATACTCTAAACCATCCAACTCCGTTTAATTGAAGCAAGGAAACTTTTGAGGTTTGTTTAGCAAAAGACATTCTGAAAATATTCTGAACCTCTCGTACCTCGGCTTTTCTTTATAATGAGATATCCGCAAGCTAAACACCTCTAGGTCTAAAACTATAACCCTCAATTCATATTTCGCCAAATCGCGATCTAATAGCGTAGCTATTGAATTCCCAAACGCGCTAACGACTACGGGTTGCGAAACGAAACGATTAATGAAGGGATGCGAAGAGCACACAATTCCCAAAGAAAACGCGAAAATGTGAGTCGAAGGGGGTGAAAGATGGAAGATGATGGGCGGGATGGATGGAGGGGATGTGCGGGAGGGATAGATGGAGAAGCAGAAGGTGGGGGTGTGCCGGGGTACGCAAAGCTGCGGGGGTGGTATTGTCTAGTAGAGAGGAGGCGAGGGTGGAGCGATGGGAGGTCCAAGGAAGAGAAGCGGGAAGGGAATGGTGGGTTCGGGAGCAGTGTTGAGAAGGGAGGGGCTATTGTGTGGAATGGGAGAACGGGGGGGTCGTCACGAGCAGAGGTATGGGTGGCCGAGGGAGCGCGGGGGGAAGGGGAATGTGAGTGGGAGGGAGGGACAGGGGCCGGGGTAGGACGGCAGGGAAGCCTCGGCGGATCCATGGAGGCAGTGCGCTTTGAGAGGCGGTAATCACCGGCGGTGGGAACCCTTTTTCCGTCGCCCGTAACCCCGGAGGGAGAACGCCTGCCATCTCGGGAGGCTCGTCCCGCAAGCGGCCAAGAGGAATCGTTCCCCGTCGGAGGCGTGGAGCGAGAGAACCAGAGGCCCCCTTTCGCCCTTTTTCTTCGAGGGTAGCGGGGACACGCCCGGCTGTGTGTGAATGGTTCGAGACACGAATACCGCCAGTATGATTTTCTCCTAATCGGAGACAGACGTCGTGCCGACACGCCACGGATAATTACGTAGAAAGCGACAGACGGGTACCGCCCACGAAAAGAGCTGAAGATTCCCGAGTGACACCGTCGGAAGCAGGTGGAGGAGCCTTTTGGAGGAGGGCCTTAGCAATCGACGTCGGGGACTCCCCCAAGTCGTTTACGACAGAGGCTGGGGGCGTTACGAGAGGGGTGATGGTTTAGTGCGACTCCCGGCGAGGAGGACCGCTTCTCTCGGTCAGGGCTTCAAATGGAAGACAGGACCCGTGAGAGATGATTGGGAAGTCCCACGTTTGCCCGAGGAGCGCGGTCCTCGTCTCTTGTTTGCAGGGCGGCACCCGCCGCACCGGATGATGCGTGGGACGGAAACGGCGTCACCGATTCCGCTTCTTCCACAACACTGACGGGAAATCGGTGGAGCGGAAGAACGAGTCAATGGAGGTGTATACTGATGTCAAAAGCAAGAGTGGTGAAATTGAGTGAGGGCACAGATAGGTAGACATACTTATGGGAAGCTAATATGGTTGAAAAAAAGTTTTACAGCTTTATTCCGTTCAGCCTGACCTGTGAGTGCTACAGAATGAGTGACCGTAAGGCCCAGTATCTACGAGAAAGTATCCATTATCCATTTACTTCCGCAGGAAAACAATCAGCTATTATTTATCTCTAAGCAAGGAGTTCAAGAGTGTTCCAACAACGTGCCAAAAAACCTGTGAAAAAAAATGAGTGACAATTCCTAAGTGACAACTAGTCAAACACCTCAGTACAGCTAAGAAAAAACAGGCAATCAATCATTTTTTTGATTTATAGAAAGGGTCATAAATTTTATAGATTTCGACACCCATGAAGAACAATAAACGTTTCAGGCAATAAAGCAAAAACGTTTACCAATAATTCCCAGTTCGGTTTGCGATCGTATCCCACAATGAAAGGATAAAACTTAAACATCGCCATCTCTCAACGTCACAATCCGATAAGACGAATTATTGTCCTAGTTGGGGTGTCAGTACGTCAGTAAATAAAACTATGTAATATCTCACATCTATAAGTTATTTTACGCAAATTATAACATTATATGGCTTAGTGATGATCATAGAACCTATTTGTCGTTGATCCGACAACCGATACACCGGTAAATTGTGATAATACTTTCCGCCGGAGGATCCTGAAGTGAGAACTGTGATATCCAGCCCATCCGACGCCCGGGAGAGAGAGATCTGATCGACGTGCGGAAGGAGTAGGATTTCCCGGGCGTCCCTTCCCTCTTTTTTCCGGCGGTGGAACAAGCGGGGCCCGTGCACCAGCTGAGGGGGAGGGATCCGACCCTTGCTTCGCACGGGCGCAATGCACGTGGCGCAGCAGCGGAGGCAGGAGGCAGCTGCACAGGGGGGAAAGTCGGGGGTGGTGTTGGCGCGGTCGGACGGCGGGGGCGGCGGCGGGGGTGAAGTTGAGGCTGGGGGAGGCGGCGGCGGGATGCCCCAGGCAGCGGCGGCCGCGGTGGCCGCCGCGGCGGTAGTCGGAGGTCGGGCGAACCACACATCCTTCCTCATCGAAGACATCCTATTCCGGCCCAAGGGCGGGGCCATGCTCTCTGCCTACCCGCAGGTAAGGACTTGCAGCGAAGCGTACTAGACCACGTGAAGGAAAAGTTTACCTGTCGTGCATGAGAGAAGACGTATAGAGGAATAACGTTCTGACATGTCTCAGGATGCGTTATAACACAATTCCCTTGCGTTACGTTTGGAAAGCACTGATAAAAAATTAATTGCCGCATTTCCGTTTGATTTTATTACGTCTTTGAAAGAGAAATTTGAGCAGCGTGGCCTTAGAGGATTTACTTATGAAATGATTTGACCTGCTATCCTGTTTCAAACCTAGAGGTCCGAGGTATTATAAGTTACAAATATTAACCCAATTTTTGAACATAAAAACCACTTTTAGGGGAAGTAAACGAATTCGTTTTATTTAATTGTTAAATTGAGGTCTATGGTTGTAAAAAGTGTAGTAACTGCGCACAAAAAAACTAATAATAAGATGATTTTTTCCTCTATGTTTCGAGTTCAGATGAATCGCAAGAAATGAGAAAGAACGTTCGACAGAATTTTTCCGTTGTAACTTTTTCATGAGAAAATAATAAAATTTCATTGTTCATCATTCAAATAATAACATTTAATGTAATGAATTGTGGAAATACATAGTTTCAATTATCTTACAAATACATTGCATAGATTAAAAGTGTAACGCCAACATTCATCTCTCCTGGAATGTATATAATTACGAGTCATTGCAAAAAAATATGAATTCTGTTAACTGTTTTTTGAGAAAAAGCTAGCTATTTCACCAGGCACTCTGGTAAATAAAAATTTTATTCTATTTTGTACAAAGAGCACCGTGAAGAAATTGCCAATTTCAGAATCATAAAAGAGTAAAAGAGCGTTGGCTAGAAATATATCATACGCTACGTATATTAGTGTAGGGTAAAAGCATTATAATCATGAATATAATGGTATCTATAATTTTACATTTCAATTGGAGAAATAAAAATGTTCTAATTTAGGATACATATACAAATTCACATAAAATGTAATCATGCTAACCCCGAATCAATGTATTTAATCTCAACCCTAATATCAGAAATCTATTTTAATATTTTTAACTTGCCTTTGTATTGCGCCTTTCCATCATGAACAATTATATTCTTATCCTGAAAGATTAATTTGACTTGTATGAATAAAGTTTTCAAAGCTAAAAGTAGACACTTTATTAAAAAAACATGAGTTGTTTTCCCTCCCATGGACTAAAACCATGACGTGGTGGAAGGGCTTGTACATTCCGATGAACCCTAGAGCTGCGCTGGCGGGAGCAAAGATAATTGCTCCTGTTAGGGTCACCCACGTCAGAAAGGTCGAAAGTTAGGAGCCAGACAAAAGGTAGTCCACGCAGCATCTGTTACTGAGTGAGGCGACTGCAAAGGCTTCTGACCCCAGTGGGATGGGCATTGAATAATGCTGTCGCCTTAAACAATGAGGAAGGCAACGGGAAACCACCTCATTTATCATTCCCAAGATTGCTATGATGGGTACAATAGAAAATATGATTCCTGGCAACAACTGGGATCAGCCCAATCAGCCGTGTGTCGTGCCCGGCAGGGAGAGAGAGACAAGGCTCCAGCGGTCGTCATCTCACAAAACCCTTGCAAGAGAAAGCCTTAAGCAGCAGGAGAGAAGACGAAGAAGAAAATCAATAAGGCTACAATAGGAACTTAGAATGTTAGGATGATGTTGAGGACAGGGAAATTAGAGAACATGAAGTGAGAGATGGAAAGAGGAAATATAGGTAACTAAGGTTTCTGCAAGGAGATATGGAAGAAAAGCGGGGATTACTGGAGTGATAGTTATAGAATAATATACAGAGGCGGGGACGAGAGCCAACGAGGGGTTACCATAATATTGAATAAAGGGGTAGAAAGAAGATTAGTAAGCATAGAACAAACAACGGATTGAATATTACTAAGAGAGAATGAAGCAGAACCGAAGAACTAAGTCATTGTTTAGGTTTACATGCCACCAAATAATCATAAGGAAGAAGAAGTGAATAGGATATATGATCAGTTAGAGAACATAATCATGTGTGCTTCTGAAGGAAAACATTTGATAGTGATAGAGAATTGAAATGCGACAATAGGCAAAGGAAGAGATGATGATGAGTTGGGGGAGTATGGGTTAGGTACGAGTAATGATCGCGGGGAGAAAGCTATTGAGTTCTGTAGGAGACAAGGGTTAGTTATCACTAATGCTTAAGATAGACACCATAATAGACGTAGTTATAAATGGAACATTCAAGGTACCTCAAAAAGATATCAGTTAGATTATATTATGGTTAGGCACAGATTCATGTACAGTGTAATCAATTCGGACAGCTTCCCAGGAGCAGATGCGGACTCGGACCACAATTTCTTTGTTGTGAAATGTAACGTCCGTTTCAAAAAGATAAGGTAGGGACGGCAGGTTAGGAAATGACAAAGAAGAAGTTTCTGCAGGCTGTAGAGAAAATCATGGAAGAGGTTTCCCCTGCGCTAAGCTGAGTACTATCGAAGAAAAATGGGAATATAGTATATCAAGAGAGTGATATCGAAAGCCGCAAAAGAAACTATAGGAACCGTTAACGGGAAAAGAATAAAGAAACCATGGATCACGGATTAGATGATCACCAAGATAGATGGGGAAAGAAAATGTGAGAATATACATACAGAGTTAGGCAAAATGAAATATAAAGAGTTAAACAATAAATTGAGATGGGACACAAATAAAGATAAAGATGTATGGTGGAAAACGCGGTGCAAGTATATGGAAAGTTTACAGAGCAAGGGTGAGATTGGTGCGTATTACAGTAAGGTTAAATCACTACCGCGAAGTAAGAAGGGAAAGTTTGTTCTAGCAGTTAGAGATAAGTAGGGTTAGATAATAATTGAAACAGAAAAGATTCAAGAGAGATGGAAGGAATATACAGGGTTCGTCCGGAAAATAAGTGTACTGAGCTCAGGGAAAAAAATTTATTACACTTTTACATATCTTAAGATAATATTCCTCAAAATAGGACCCTTGTGAGTCGATACACTTGTTCCAGCGGCGTTCCCATTCCTGGAACGCTCCCGCGAAGGCATCATCGGGAACCTCTCGAAGACACGTCGTCACGGCCTCTTTGACGGCGTCCAAAGTCCCGTATCGCGTTCCTTTCAAACTCCTCTTTATCTTCGGGAACAGAAAGAAGTCCGGTGGTGCCAAGTCCGGGCTGTAGGACGGGTGCGGCAGCGTTGCCACGCCGTACTTGGCCAAGAAGTCCAACACGACAAGCGCGGTGTGAGACGGCGCATTGCCGTGATGCAGCCGCCAGATGTTTTTGGTTCCTAATAATCTCGTGCACCATTGGTTTTGGCACATTACACTGCTCTGCTATCATCCGAACACTAAGACGACGATCAGAGTTCAGTACATCGCGAACTTTTCGCACATTTTCGTCGGTGAGTGTCGTTGATGGGCGTCCAGGCCGTGGTTCGCCGTCGACCTCTTCTCTGCCCTCCACGAACATCTTGTGCCACCGAAAGATCATGTTTCTGGACATGGCTGACTCCCCGTGAGCCTGGTTAATCATACCGACAGTTTCGGTAGACGATTTCCCAAGCGCTACCGCAAATTTGATGGAATAACGCTGCTCCAAAAACTTCGGCATCGCGTTCCGTGACGTGGGTCGAGCGTGGAGGTTCGCGTTAACAGAGCTCCTCACTACACCACAGCTCAGAGCCGACTGCCTTTTTCAGCGCCGCTTGCCAACATACCCCCCTCCAATCGCAGCCCGTCAGAGCGGTGCTGGGCGCCCCTGGAGCGGCGGGAAAAAATCAGTACACTTATTTTCTGGACGAACCCTGTACGTATAGAAGCACTGTATGGTAAAGAACTTAAACCAACAAGGTTAGACATAGAAAAGGAGCATGATGTAGACGAAAATAGTTTTGATCCAGACATATTCGACGATGAGATAAAAAGTGCAGTAAGGGAGATGAAACCAAATAAGGCCGGGGCGGTAGACAACATTCCTTTGGAATTATTGAAATGTTTAGGAAAATGTGGGAAGAAGACTCTAAATGGACTGATTCGTAGTATCTATGAGAAAGGAATCTTGCCGGAAGATTTTGTGGGATCAGTGTTAGTTCCTATTCCGAAAAGGGTAAAGGCTACATCATATGAGGATTGCAGAACAATAAGTATGATATATCACGCAGCTAAGATTATTCTCAGGATCATCAACAAAACGATAGAGAGTAAGGCAAATGATTACTTAGGGGATGACCAGTTTGGGTTTAGGAAGGGGAGGGGCACGTGTGATGCCATTGCAGTAATGACATCACTAATCGAAAAGAATATCAAATACAATCAGGACATATTTGCCTGTTTCGTAGATTTCGAAAAGGCGTTTGATAGAGTGAATTGTGAAAAACTAATAAGTAATGGAAATAATAGGGGTACCAACGTCATATGTAAGCGAAAAAGTGGCCAATGGATAAATAAAGTACTTTCTAGAGATCATTTGACTCTTTTTAATTAACGTCTCATTGAAATATATCAGAAACAACCGTGAGGAGAAATATCAACAAAGCCCTTTGAAACTACCAAGGTTCGAATTGTAAACTGGTGCAATAATATTTATTGTTAATGTTTTATTAATAACTTGTACTAACTAAATAGTGCGCTGAAAGTTATGTATACCATTGAACTTGTTCTTTAGATTAAGATCAAATTGTACAAATAACGGTATCTTATATGAACTTCCTGAGGAAGCCGAAGAGCTGTTAAACTAAGCTAACAGAAATAGCAATATTGACGGATCATAATTGCGCTTTTCCATCATGTGCATTTGTCAATTATTCAATGCTTTAGATTTTCCTTCAGCCCTTATCCAGTCGCACGTAGCTTGAAGATGGAAAATATTCAGGGCCAAATATATGTAATTCATATGACATCTATAGAAAGACTTTTTAGAGTTTATGTTATTTATTATATGCAATAATATATCGCATTAGGGTAGGTTTTTAATTTTCTTTGTTACAGTAAAACTACTTTAAACACACTACTGGAAGGACAATCTGACATGAAACAAAACAATCCTTAAACCCAATACTATTACCTAATGCAGCCACTCAATCTTTAGCTCTGCAAAATTTCTACCACCCTTATTTCCATCCAAAACGCCTAATTCTGTTCTTTCCCCTTCCTAACTTACTCAACAGTCTCTCATGTATTTTGCATCTCATTGCCACTTAGTATCTTCTGCATTCATTTGTTTTACCTTCTTAAAACATTTTCCAACAAATTTCTCTCACGAATAACTATTCCAAGGACATCTTAATTAATTTTTCTTCATATTTTGTCTTAATACTTCTTGAAATACTTGTGTGTTAAAATCATCATTGATTTTATTACAGAATCTTTTTGATAAGAACGATATGAATATTAATCTCTGTATTGAATGGGATATTAACCATCTCAAATGATAACAAATATGTCAATCCATGGAATTTTAACGGTATTTGATGAACCAAATTCAACTGAAAGGATCACATACCAATGAATACGAATTTTAAATGTTACCTCTTAAATTGTATTTTTAATAATTTTGATTATTGTATTCACATTAATGTTATTAATGTTTTGTATTCGTTAGTGTCGCAAACATAACTATAAGGTATTCATTATGCTGTACATAATAGCAAATCTATTTCATTCCACAAAGAGATACCATGAAAAAAGAAAAATAAAATACGTTTAAACAACTTCTGCGAGTGTTACTGTAAGTAAAGGCGATTATAAAAGTTCAAATACAAAGGGTCAAAAGGATTGATCAGAGTCAGGATGCCATCTCTTGAATGTTTTACAAATTTTCTAGTACGAAAATCTAAGGAAATATAAATTTGCTTTTGCTATTTTCTATGAAATTTTAATGTTACCCAAATATCATTAAAAAATAATCTCTGCCCGCTAAAAAAGGATGATACGCAGAACAGAATACTATTGAAAATATACAAGATGGTGACGATGGTGACGATGGACCATCTTAACCATCTCCACATACTGTATCTTAAATTTCAACAGCTGCTATTATCAGTCGAGTTGGTAACAATTTATTGTTTCAAGCATACTTTACTACAGAAAGATTTTTTATTTGTAACCTAAAGGAATTTTTTCAATTTAAAATACGTATTTATATTTAATCACCTTTCATCTATGCAATTCTGTACATATTAAGAATGCATATAGTACACGACTTATTATTATTATTAAGTGATCTACCGGTTAAGGTAGGTTTTGGATGGCTAAAGCTACCAAATAACTATTTTGTAACTCCTCACAAAACACAATCCAGCAACCTATCCCACATCAAGTCCATTTTAATCTCCGTGTACTACCTTCTACCCTTCATCCCGCCCAACGTCCATATCCTCTTCCCTATCCTCGTTTGCCTAACATTCTCCCCTCTATTACCGTCTTCAACAACCCACTGCCGCTCAATTCGCCATTCATCCATTTTCCTGCCTCCATAGGATTTCTTCCAACGAACCCCCCTCCACACCCACATTTCAAAAGCCTCCAATCTAATTCTATGATCCCGTTTTCGTACCGTACATTACTACGCTCCGTATCAAAGTTTAAACAAATTTTCACTTAACATCCTTAATGTTATCAACTTCCTCCTACTTGTGAAAGCCTCTTTTATAACGTAATTTTTTTCCTTACGTCCCCACTATTTTGACGGTGCTGGTCCAAAACACTTCCGAGATGCGTAAATTGTTCCACCTGCTCTAGTTTTGTTCTGTCTAGTTGCTCCTATTAAAATGTTTAGCTTAGCCTTTTTCTTTATAGAAAATCGCACACCCTTTTTTTAATTAACATTGATTCTCATCCCATGTCTATCGCACTGAATTCCCAATTCACTCACCAATGCTTGCAACCCCTTGGCTGTCTGACAAACTACTCGTACACGTTGAACAGCACCGGTGATAATGGAAAACCCTGCCTTACACCTCTTCCTAACACTGCCCATCCGGACTCTCCTTTCAGCGTTTCTCTTTCTATAGTTATGGCAAAAAAAGTATGACTATCTTTACTAGATGAGGGTTATGAGTGTCAGCATATTACCATATATTAGTGAATACAGAGGTTGGAATTACAAAATTGAAAATTTAAATTGAGTGGGAATCACCTCAATTCAAGTAAAAAATCTACCTAATGGTTTCTGATCGAGCATTAATACCAAAGTTTGTCCCAAAATTACTTGTTGCACTTTGATTTAAAAGCACCGTATAGATATGCCGAAAGGCGTATTGAGCGGTAGTGGGATGTTAAAGAAGGTGATAGAGGGGAGAATGTTAGGCAAACGAGGAAAGGGCAGGAGCAGGATAGGGATGTTGGACGGGATGAAGGGAGGAAAGAAGTACACAGAGATGAAGAGGGACCTGAGGTAGAGTAGGTTGTTTTGGGTTTTTTTGCAGTATCAAAGTATTTATTTGACAGTTTTGTCCATCCAAAAACCTACCTTAACCGGTAGATTACCTTATAAAGATTAGCCATTTTTTAAATTATGGTATAGCTGGTGAAGTGTAAACTTTTACTGCAGCTCAATGCTATCATAATATATAATAACTCATAATCATAATATATAAAATAATCATAATAACTCTTTGTTTCATTATATGTATATATAATTATATATTTTTATATATAATTATATATAGATTTTTATATATAATGCAAATGGACTAACTAGTCGACACAAACACAGAAACTGAAACACATAAAAGAGGAACTCACTGGTTCTCGAATTTTCGGTGGTGCAATCACCTTTCTCAAGAGGAATTAGGAACAGAACTGTTCTGCAGTGCAGAAAAATAATTAATACAATATGTTTGTGGCTAAAATATATTATGTTACTTTTTTCAAATGTCATTGTAGTTCACTGGAATAGACTACGTCTTAGCTTTGGAAGCATTCATTCAAAACGTTCACTCTGAATCTTAACATCAGCAAATTCTGTAATTATTTCTATAAGCACATTGTAAATTAATGGCTTTGTAATATTCCACACATTTTATTACTATAGATAAAGCGGTTTCGAAGTACAAATCTGTAATTGAAGATATTATACACACTATATTTTTGACTTTTATGGTCAAAAAAGGATGACCTAATTTTAGAAATAAAAATTAACCAAATATTAAGAGATAGAGGTATTGTTCGGATTTCCAATTAAGGCCGTTTTCGTTTTGCATTAGAAAAAAAGTAGGGTATCTCAGAAGGAAGTGATCGGAGAAACCGTGATGCTTTCTTGACCCCTTCATAATGTTATACAGTGCTTTTTATAACTAGCTCTTTTATCATCACACAATTTTGTAACTTCACACAATGAATATTTTAAACGGTGGTAGGTTGGGTTACTGATGGTCTTCATTTTTTATCATATCACCAAAGTCTATTTTCAATGAAATATTTCCTACATTTAAAATGATTTCGAAAACATGTCTAATATATTCATAAAGGATCGAGTGTTAGGGTAAAATGAGAGAGGCATGAAATTTATGAGGGGGGAGGATAATAGTAAGGAGAATGGAAAATTCAGTGGACAGTGTTTTGAATAGTGTGTTTATGCCGAAGTGGGACTCTAAATATTTACTGTTCGTAAATAAACCAATGAAGGAGAGTTAAGAAATGCATTTGGAAGAACCAGTTTTAGGTATGATAAGTAGCGTAGGGAAAATCCTGGAGGGAGTGAAAAGATAAGGACCAAACTGAGGATTAACCTTAAAAAGAAGAAATAAATAACTGAATTATGTATGTAACTATCGACATAGATGGAGAAGGTGAAATGGACCGAAAGGAAAACAAATGAGGAAGTACTGGAGATGGTGGGTGAGGTGAGGGGTTTGTTGAGAGAAATCCTATGGAGGCAGGAAAAATGGATGAAAGGCGTTTTGAGCGGTAGTGGAATGTTGAAGAAGGTAATAGAGGGGAGAATGTTGGGCAAACGAGGAAAGGGCAGGAACAGGATAGGGATGTTGGACGGGATGAAGGGAGGAAAGAAGTACACTGAGATGAAGAGGGACCTGATGTAGATTAGGTTGCTGGGTGGGGAGTCACAAAATGTTTATTTGATAGTTGTGTCCATCCAAAAACCTACGTTAAACGGTAGATTACCAAATACATATCGACATAGTCTTTTCACCAGGAGTCCCTTTAATTTGATTACTCAAGGCAAGCTTTTGTTCCACTTGTGGCAGGCTGGCGAAATAACCGGCCCAGGAGCAGTCTACTGGCAGTAACCGGGTTCTATAAGAACCTGGTTACTGTCAGTAGGCAATCATGCTCCTGGGTCGGTTGTCTCAAAGGTTGCGATCTTAAATATCCTATCATAAAATTACTTACAAAGTCAAAAAGTTTTGTATGATCAAATCCATTATGACGTGACGACGTGGACCGCACTGGAATGGTCCATCAGGAAACGGATACGGAAATGTTATATCTTTAGGCATCATGAATGAGTTCTGTACCAAATATTATTTTTGAAAGGGAAGGTCCAAGGGATACCTTTAGAATGAAGAAGATTTTATGGATTATATACATTATATGGAACATTAAAATACGGGGGAGGGAGAGTTCACCGTTCAAAATACCATTTGACACAAGCAGAGGGAAGAATAACACGGCATACTAAAAACTTAACGACCTAATATGTGACGAATTAGTTTAATAATAATATAATAAATATTAGTTATGTCATACGAAAGATAGTTTAAAATAGCATATCATTCCTGTGGAAAATTTGGCTACAGTCAACTTGCTATTAGAAACAAATTCAATACCAGTCATATAGTATGTCGAATACTGATTTTTTTAAACCCTAGTAAATGACAACAAATTGGCTACTTAACATTTGGAAAAAATCTTATTAAATAGGTCGTAGTTTTGGCAAACATAGAGACTCTTTAGCTCTTCATTTTTAGAAGTTTCCCCTAACCCTTCCTCCATAACTCTCTTCGCCACTCTCTCTCTCACGAAATCAGAGTGTGCCAAAGTAAGTTTGTCCGCTACAACTCATTCAATTAACTTCTCTCCCCTGCTCTACACACTACAGGTTACCCGAAGCGGGGAAATTCCCGTGGCTTCCGCAGCGAGCAGGGCAGCGCTTGCGTCGTCCCCGTCCTCGGGGATGACTCTGGCCACCGCGAGGGAGGAGGGCGCCGGGAGCGGTGGTGGTGGCTTGGTGGGTGGAGGAGGAGGGGCAGCGGGAGGAGGCGGAGTTGGAGACGGGGGCGGGGGAGGAGGAGGCGGGGCAGGAGGGGGCGTTGGGCTGAGAGGGGAGAGGGGGGATGTGGCGCTGGGCGGCGGAGGGTCCGGAGGGGGCGGCGGAGGCTTCGGCGGCATGATGGCCGGGGGCGAACCGACCGCGGCCTCGGTGGCGGCCGCTGCAGCCATGGCCGCGTACCTGAATCCTCATCACCCACACCACCCCCACCACCCACACCATCACCCCCACCAACCACACCCTCATTCCCTACATCCTCACCACCCGCACCACCCGCACCATCACGCTCCCATACACCCCCACGCCCATCACCCTTATCTGCACAAGCCGGAGGCGCACCCGTTTTTTCTACCCACGGCAGGTGAGTGGAAGAATGGCCAAACCCGGGTGGGGATCGCAAAACTAATGGCAATAAAGCCGGATTTCCATGTTCTTTTTTTCTTAGTTTTGAGTCAGGAAATGATTAACTGTTTCAATAAAAAATGCTTTTATTTTTTCTCCACTTTGAACTTGATCCTACAAAAACCGGAAAATCAATTAAAGCTATACTTTTTTGGGATTCCATCAGGATTTAAAAGATTTTTTAAACTAAAAATAACTCAATTAAAACCGCTAAAAGCGTTTCAATTTAATTTGCGAACATAAGCAACAATACAATTCACTTTTTAAATTCTAAGATCCGATACCACTACTGGGAAATCATCCAATATGGACCTTAAATTTTAATTTTTAATTTAAAATGTATATATAGAAACACTTCTTGTAGTAAAACATTAGCTATATCTCAGTAGGATTTCGCAGGTTTTCACACCCCCCTTCCTGTGTGGGTGCTTTCCTGCATAATTTCAAGTGTTTCTCACGTTTTATGTAAATGATATTTTAAACTATATATGTATATGTAACTTGACGAGGGGTTAGGTGGAAGAAGGGACTATCTCAGTCTCAATCTCGCCCCAATAAAGACACTTTATTATTATTATTATTAAATATTTTCAAATAAATAAAAACACGTAACAAAATAAATTATTTTTCGGTATTCTTTCTCCCATCATTTTGTTATTCTATTCATTTTCATTAATATAAACTTTAATTCGCTAAATCTAATTTAATCTGTGATAATAGGGACTCTAAATTGTAAATGTAAACTCTCAGGCTGAAGATAAAAATTATGAGTGCCATTAAATATAATATTTTGTTATTTCAGAAAAAAATGAAACGTTAAATTAAATATCCCTAGGAAAATTACGAATACTTATTTAAAACAAAATTTAATAGTCGCAATGATGTGAATTATACAAAGTTTTTCTTTAGGCATGTGCGTCCTTAAAATATTTCAAAACCAAATTTCTAAAAATTGCGGGAGATGCCGCGATAGTATCTCCCAACGGATTTATCCGATAAATGTGCATTACAATGAGACAATGTCTGAGTCTCAAAATCATTCGCCTTGACCAGGATTCAAACCCGGATCCATCGATTTCCGAGGCATCCGAGTTGGAACCCCGGTCAAGACGAATGATACTTAATTCTGAAATTGATGGATTGTAATTTCAAAACTATATGTAGCTAATATAAACATTCTTAGGCTAACATGGAGACATATTGCCTAATATTTAATTTTCATCCTTAAAATTGCCATATTGAATATGATTATTTTATTTATTAACTACTCTTTATTTGAAAATATCATAATCTTTTACATGTATTGTCTCATTTCTAACATATGCCAGTCGTCAACTGAAAATAAGCCATTTGTTTATTTTTAAAGGTGTACAATTAAAAACATATAATTATGAATATTCACCCAACTATTTCATCTTTTAAAGGTATTTTGCCATTTTATTGTCCATCAAATCAATTTTCTTTTAATATTTCATCAAAAGTGATAAATCAAAGTGTGTATAACACAGTAGCTAGAAAGGAGTCGTGAACTTCCGTCAACAGGAACCACGGCACTAGACAGTTTAATCATCTACTCTATACAGACTAAGAAATGACTGAGAATGAGAAAAAGACTCGATATGAAATTAGTTTCACTACCGCTTTTGTAGATGTATTGCACAGCACGTTAACACATTCTTGAACATCCACAATCTGGAGATGGACCAAGGGACAGATAGATGACTTTAGTCTGAAAGATCGGGGAGTTTCTTTTTCCATTTCCTTTGCCGACAGAAACAACAAACCTGATATTAAGACGCGACACAAATCTTCCAAATTCACACGTTTGCACGTTTAGGGGCTTTCAGCACCCCACTCTCGCCTTGTTCCAGGCATTCCCTTCGGCTCCCTGTTCACGGGTGACGGGCTCGCGATGGGAGGACTAAGCGTGGCGGCCGCGGCGGCGGCTGCAGCAGCGGCGGCCGCCGGAGGGGGCGGGAAGCACTGCCACCGGAGGAGGAAGGCGAGAACCGTGTTCTCGGATGCACAGCTCACGGGGCTCGAGAAGAGGTTCGAGGCGCAAAGATATCTCTCCACCCCCGAAAGGGTCGAGTTGGCGAACGCACTTAACCTCTCCGAGACACAGGTATGGGAATCATAGGTAAAGCCGATAAAACGATGGCAAAATTTTCAAACAATTGTTGCATGAATATTTGTAACTATAACTGAATCGTCAAGAAGGAATAATGTATAATAAGATTTATATCTTTAAGTTAAAAAATGAAGGAAAGAATAAACCGTAATTGGTGACAGTGTTGATTTTTTAATAATTTCAAATTGACTGACAGTTTAAATTTTTTCTTGTACATCTCTTTTTATTTTTATTAGACTCAATTTTACTCTGGAAATAATATCTCTTATTACGATGCGTAATGCGCATAAAACGTAATAAGTGGTGTCTTAAAACCATAGTTATTGCACATACTTATATTCAACAGAAATTCTATTAGATTCACAGCTGCACTGTCAATCTTGTATTATTTGCTCTAAGTCCTGGAGAGTATGCAATACCACAACTTAAATGAATAACGAATAGCATAACCCGTAGGATCCATTAACAGCTCACGCGATTATGGTTTAAGAGAACTGAACGTATTTCCTAGCCGCTTCAAAAATTATCCATTTAACTTTAAATTATAAAAGATCCAAATATAAGTAAAGGCTAAATGAAATATCGTGTTACGTTTATGGAAATCAAAGTTTAGAAATCGTTCAATCACCGTCAACAAAATTTTGCCGAAACGATCAAATCTAGCATCCACGAATAGAGTTGATATATTGATACCTCAAGTACATGTGGGCACTTTAACCATTTCATATCCAGTGATGCATACAAGCATGCCTAAGTCGACCCATAAAACGGTCTATGGCAGGGAGTGTAACATCCCTGGAGAGGGTAAAGAAAAGAGATAGTGACAACAGATTTGTGGTTTGCTTCTATGATAAGTTCAATCCCGAACTATGCCCGAAAATTATTCCCTCATAAGTCGATCTAAGTGCAACTGACTGGACCAAATATTTTAGTCTCTGAATTCTTTCATTTAATTCAAATTTTCTTTCCTCGATTAATCTCTTCTAGGATAAAAATCAATTTTGTAGATTTTTAACATTCCCTTGAAAAACATTAATAATTAAAGAACTGACCTATTGCCTTGAAGATCCTTCAAAATGAGAACGAAATATTTCCCAAAATCAGCAACATATTCTTCATTGTATCCAAATGCAATTTTATTCAGTTGTATCGTGATTTGAGGTTTCTTTGTCAAATAGGAAAATATCAGTAATATGTACATGGATTCTAATAAACTTTTTTCCAAATATTCCTTCTCTTCTTGGAAAGATCTACATAAAAAACCTTAGCCATGGGTGTTCTGTTATCATGGAAAGCATCAGAAATCAAAATAATCAACATGTACTCGCAATTATCCATTTTACTGAAACACATCTTCAAAATTTCGCAAATGGGGACTTCCAAAAAAGGTTGCCAAAATTTTGAATATAATTAGCAGCCTTAACGTCACAGGATTGAAAAATATATTTGAGCCACACCGTAAACCATGAAATAAGCTGAAAATACATACTTTGTCGCGTGACTCTGAAAAAGTATTATTTCAACCTAAAAGGAGGGATAATTGAATAAATATTTCCTAATGGTGATTAACTCTTTTTTATTCGTTTACGATTACTTTTACATCACACCTTACGTGATTACTTTGTTAAAACACGGCCGAAATTGATTGAATTGTCAAAAATATTTTTTGTTTATATTTATATATTTTTCACAAAAATCTCACCAATATGCATTACTGCTCTTCTTGACACTACCTGAAAAAGTTTGAGTCATTTCCGGAAAAATATCAGAGCTTTTCTGATCTTTATCATAACTAGTGTTTTTCTTTCGCTATTTAATATATGAAATCAATCCTCTGGTACTTTTATTGTATAATTGGTATTATAAGGCATGAATAATTACTTAAAACCTTTAAATACGTTACCATAGCGAAGAGTAAAACAGTGAAGCTAATACTTATTACTAAATACGCTAGAAAAACGATATGAATGAATGGAATGCTCTTGGCATAAAAAGATTTGAGTGAATAAATAGACCAGATCTGTGATTTTAACCGCCACCGCGTGTCCGCCGCGTGACTTCCACGCATTTCACCTCATAAACCCAATCTATTATTTCAAACGGCCGTTACTGAAACGTTACCTTTCCCTTTCTCTCTCTTTTCTCTGCGATTAGGTTAAGACGTGGTTCCAAAACCGTCGGATGAAACACAAGAAGCAGCTGCGGAAGATGAACGAGGACAAGGGCTCCGGGGGCAGCGGTGGAGGTGGGAGCGGCGGTGGTGCGGCCCAGCGGGTCGGGCAGGACGGTGGGTCTCCCATGTCGGGAGAGTCCCTGACAGGTATGGGAGGGCCCACCGCCCCCCGGCCATCCATGCACCACGCCCCCGCCCCGCTCATCCCCCCTTCCCTATCACAGCAACCCCTGGGGTCACAGCCGCACCAGCACGCGTCCCTGAGGCCGCCCGACAACTGCGGAGGTAGGGACGCACATGGATTTTGGAGAATTAATTTAATTAGTACTTGTCCAATATAGGTATACAAAGTATGGACTTCATCTTCCTTTTCAAAACATTACCGGGAAAGAAAACGTCCACGCGAATGAATACCTTCTCCACATCTCTTTCGCTCTTATTCCTACGTTTTATTGGAACATCACGTGTTGTGTGCCAAATGAGAAAACAGTGACAACTACAAGGTGCGTTCGAAAAGTAATGCAATTATTTTTTTTAAAATTATTAGACATTTGCAAAAACACTTAAAGTCCTTCAAAGTACTGTCCTTGGGCCTGTACACATTTTTTCCAGCGACTCTGATATGACCGGTACGCGCTCTGGAAGTTGTCTCCGAGGATCTCTCGCAAGGCCTTCGTCATGGCTGATTGAATCTCTTCTATGGACGAAAAATGGGTGCCTTTCAGGGCTGCCTTAATCCGATGGAACAAAAATAAGCCTGCTGCGGCGGAGTCAGGAGTATAGGACGGGTGGGCCAGCGTTGGAACCTGGTGTTTTGCCAGGAACTCGCGGACTCGTAGTGCGTTGTGGCAAACACCTTGGACACGAGCTTGGCGCTCACTTTCCTCATCGCTAAATCTTCAGTAACAATGCAAAATACAACAGTAAATGACAAGTTCAGTTCATTGGCAACCATCTTGATACTCAATCGACGGTCAGAGTCGAACAATTGTCGAACACGAACCACACTGTTGTCAGTTTTGGTGGTTGACGGCCGCCCAGAGCGTTGTTCGTCGTGAACCTCTTCCCGGTTCTCCTTAAAAGCCTTTAAAGACCTCAAAACTTGTGAGTAGGATAGAGCAGAGTCCTCGTAAGCCTCACGAATTATATTGTCAGTCTCCTCAGGAGATATTTTCAGTTTATACAAAACTTAGTAATCGCGTAACGTTGCTATTTCGCCTCGATTATGACTCGGTCGGCGCACAGAGGTTTGCAATAACTGACGTCCTGCCTCTTTTACAGCTTGAAGAGTACTAAGACCGATTTAGCGGCAAAGCTAAGCGTCTTCCCGACCTACTTCAAGTAATTTGATGCCACTCTGATTAAAGGAGCGGCGCAGAAAATTTAACTGCATTACTTTAGGAACGCATCCTGTAAATACATATGGAGTAGAAAACTTCAACAACTACGATTAATGACAAGGGATAGACATATGAATATAATATAAGTAGACGAGAAGCCAACGGAATATGTAAAAAATAAAGGTCAGATGATGACAGCTTTAGGAAATTAATTTCATATTTTAAACATTTTGTCGGATTAATACAGACCTTGTTCTAGTACCATTAGTTATTGAGGTACGTTCCTCTACAACTAACGATTATAACCACATCATGTATTTTGGAGTGAATGAAGGTACACTTAATATCAAAAATTCTAGGATTGATACAAAAATCCCGCCCAAAAAATTCTCTCAGCAGCTTCACGAAGTAGATGTAAAATGTATTTCCTACAATTCACATCAGCTGCTTAAGTTAAAATGCATAGGCTAAAAATTTTGTGATCGTAATTTGGTATCTAAATTGAGAATCATGATAACCTCAGAACACCACTTGAAGTTATCAAAGCATTTATTTTCTAATCAAGAGTCCCGAGGAAATTATAAGACTACTACACCAGCACGCAAATTTCCCTCATTTGCTTGATTTAAAAATCTTTGGGGCAGAAAATGAAGTTAAATTGATTTAACACAACAGCTTTATGAAAAAACTTAAGAAACGTCTATAGGAAAGAGCATAAAAATCCAAGGATATCTATATATTTCCTTATCAGGAATGCATGATGAATATAGAAACATAAATGAGTAAGGCGGAGTTTCTTGAGAAAGAAACATTACCAAAATGTAGAATCCGAGAGATCTCATTTCCTTCGTAAATGAGGGTCAGAAATGAAGTGGGGATCCAGAATAAAACCCAGGATAAGTATTGAGAGAGCAGAAAAAAAAACAGTCAGAAGAGGTAGGGATGAAGTTAGTCCCGAAATGAATTAAGTGACTTGAGCGCCGCGGAGAAGGACGGGGGTCCGGGGAAAATATTACATTTTCTCTTAACGGAGCATCATCTACCTCTTTTTCCTCGGAAAAGGGATGGATGGACGGAAAAGATGGAGCGCGTTGAAAGGGAAAATCATCGCTCCATAACCTTGCCTCTTCAAAACGAGACAGAGGAACGGTATAAAGTGTGAAAGAAGTGCAGAGAGGGAGTGTGTGAGAAAAAATTCCTCCGTCTCCCACCCGCTCCTCGACCGGAGAAACTTAATAATAAGGCAGACGCTATGGATTGCGTCTAGAATAAATTTCCTCTTTGCTCCGTTGATGGATTACACCCTCCCCGTCTCTCTTCTTTTCATTCCCACCCTCCCTTCCATCCCCCTCCTCTCCTCAAACGCTCCCCTCCGCTTTCTTTCCATTAAGTCCCATTTTTCTGCCCCCATCTTCATTTTGAACTCGTCCTAACAGGCGCCCAATGAAAATCCTCCACAGTTCAGTGGGAGGAGGGGTGAACACCCCGCCCCCTCGTGTGCTCCCAGACACCCTTTCCCCCGCCAACATCGCCACACCCCTCCCCCGATATCCTTCCCCACTACTCCTCCCCGCCGTGGAAACCCCGTTCCACTCGTCCTCTCTCCCTTCCTCCGTTCCCTCAGTCCTCTCACTCCCCCTCCCCTATCCATCCGGAGCCCCTCGAAAACAGCTCCCCCTCTTTCTTCTTTCCCTCTCCGGACTTCTCGTAATGCCTCGCCGTTCCTCCCACGAATCGCAAACGACACTTCCCCCTCTCCTCAGCGCTCAATTCCTCACTTCTTCCCCACCCACGCACAACAGCATCCTTCGGCCCTTCCCTCGTCCTTCCTCTTTCCCGTGCTCCGTGAAAACGCGTTTGACATATCCCGGCCCTGAGCCAGCCCACGTTTCCTCCGTACTCATGATGCCCTGTTGAATTAAGGCTGAAATATGTTCACAACGTGATGAACTGGCACAGAGCACGAACCCCTGGGACGGCCACACCACCGTCTAGTCTGTTTCAATAATTTCATCGTGCTGGAAGTTTTTGGACGCTTATGGAGTTCCATTCGCCACATTTGGTTGCACAAATCCCATCTTTTTTGGTAATTGTTCGAGATTAGCGCTGCGGGTGCATTCGGTAGAGTGACTAATAGGATAACTCTCACGAATTCTTTTGGGTGAGCATTTGCAATCGAATTTTTGAAAGAGCGCCTCTAAGAGAAAGCCTCTAGCGTCACCAATATGAATATACTTTTCGAGATTGTGGATACAAAATGCAGGAAAATGCTTGACAGGGATGAAATCAACTTGGATCCAAGCCGCTAATATTTTTAATCAGTACGTGTATATTGGTCTCCTGTTTCCTTGTTTCCAACTTCTCCAAGTTATAAGATAAAGAGAATTGTTTCCTTTCGCGAAGTCGCTTCCTTTTCCAAAAGTCAGAAATTTGATTCATCACAAGTCGTAGCCAAAGATTGAAACACTAAACGATTGTCAAAAGAGAACAACTTCCTACATCAGGAGGTGGACTGAGTCGCTGTTAATAGTTTTTGCACTTCTATGCAGGAATGGGTGGGTTTTATGTTATTTTTGCAATTAATGCAAAGATTTTTTTAATGTAGTCATCTATTTTTGAGGGTCCATATCTTATTTATGACGATTTCCAAAGATTAGACACAAGGATTTGATATTTATTCCCCCTTTATTTGTTGCCAAATCAATTTCTCAAGTTATATACACCCATTTAACAGAGTATGTATTACGAATGACCATTCCAGTGAACATCACGTTTAGTTAACATTTCAATACCTTAAGCACAGATGAAGTTTATGATAAAGAAGCATTTTAAAAATTCATTAACGCACTTACAATTAGGATCACCAATTTTCCGAAAGAATTATACTTGGATATTTACACCAGACTTATTCCAATTGACCTGAAGATGGATAAAAAATTTGCTATACGGAGCTTAGTGTTACAAAATAACTAAGTAAATAATAAAAATAAGTTCTGGGATGAGGAAATGTAGGCCTTAAAATAGTTAGTACTGATACCAAAAGGTGACTCTGAGCACAAGTAAAGTTTCGACAAAATAATAAAATACGTCCATCCATGCACTCCGAGAAAATGTGGAAATAGCAGTTGAGTGAGCAGAGAGAGAAACAAGAGGAGGGAGGAGAACAACAAGGAGAATATACGGGAAAGGTTTGACAATTGAGATTTTTATCTCAAGAAAAAAAGGCAGAAATAGAGCAATTAAGAACTATTCTTTTGTGTTCTCATCCCCAAACCGATATTCCAGCCCTCTTCCATTCCCCACTTCCCTCCCTCCAACCCCGCCTCAAAAAACTCCTTCCTCCCAGGTCCACCCGCCCCGTCTCCCGCCTCAATCTCTTCCTTCTCATCCCCCTCACTCCCCCATCCTCACCCTATCTAACGTGCCTTTTTTCATCTCCCTAATATACGTTCACCGCTGCGTTGCTCCCCTCTTCCATCACCTCCCTCATTCAAACCCTCCCCCACCCTGCACCTTCTCCAGCAGCAGCAGCCCGTACCTCAAGCGCTCCTTCCTCGTCTGGCAGTCCTTTTATTTTCAGAACCGGTGCTCAAGGGAGAAACCTTATTACCAAATCAAAAGGTATTCTTTCCTCTCCCTCTATCCAGCGCGCGGAATATAAAGCCGTCCCCGGCCCTTCCTCCCTGCTCCTCGCCCGCCCCCACCCCGGGCTCCCCACTTCCCGCCCACCCCTCTCCCTCTCATTATCTACCTCCGTCACCTCCCGCCCAACCCCCGCCGCCTCTATCTCCTTCGCCTCAAATCACTTTCTTACGTTTCGCGGGCATGCTCTCGTGTCCCCACTCCCCTCCCTTCGTCCGACCTACCTCCGCCTTCTCCCCCTCCCCCCAACCTCTCCCCTCCCATCCCCCTCGGGCCCATCTCAACACTTTACCATCGCTCACTCGCTACATTAGGGTTTGACATTTCAGAGTCATTCCCCCTCCCACCCCGGGAGCCCCCCTTCTCCTCTCCCGCCATACACCCCCGCCCAAAGCCAACATTCGTCTCCGGAAGAATCCCCCCCTCCGCCCGCCCACACCACCCCAATCCATCCCCTCCCCCGTCTCAAACACGGAGCTACCCTCCTCGCCTTCAGTCCGCCTTCCCCCATTCCTCGTCCTCGCGACGATACGCCTCCTCAACTGACTTCGTAATTTCATTCCCAAACTCTTTTTGAGCGTTCCAAAAAAAATATTATTCCCCTTTGCACTCCTTTCTTTTCCTTTTTTCCCCCTCGTGTTCCTTCATCCCATACTTTCTCGGATTTTTTGACTGGAAATTATTTTAATAGTCATTAAGGAGAGCGAGGCACGTAACAAGGTTATTCGAAACGGAGGAAAAGACGGGCGGAATGGGAGTTTGGGAGTTCGGGGCGGGTAATGCAGGGTTGTGATTGGGCGGGGTGAGAGGGGGTAGGGAGGGAGTGGTGTAGTTTTTCAATCTCCTGGGCAGGTTTGATTATGAGATGGTAAGATGTGCTCTGAATGCTCGTGAGAATGAAAAAAAGTGCCGCCTTTTTTTCGTCAATCACTCCTCGGAAAGGTAGAACTCCCTTCTCTTTCCTTTTCACTGGGTTAGTTGAGTGAAAGGTAACAGAGCAATTCCTCCAATCTGTATAGTCAAAGCACTGTTTTTAAAATAGACGACTGTCTTCTTCATTTTTACATAAGATGAGAGGTAATTTATATTTTCAATAATCATAAAAATGGTAGTTAAAACAGCAAGCCTTTATGCAATTGTGGATTTATTAGCGGGTTCAACAGTCCTATTTCAGTGACGATTGTCTTCTTTATTTAGCTAAGATCGTTGATAAATCATTATATTTAATGTGTCTGCTATACTCAAACACGTATTCAAACACCCACCAACGTGACTGAATTAAATAATAACTTCCCGATAGGTTCTCACCTACAAATTTAGAACAAGCTGCAGGGTTTGCTTATGTACAAGTATTTTTCACTGACACCGACAGAACTTATTTCATTTGTTACATCAGATAAAACAAAACGAAATAGTTTTCAGTCCATATGATAAACCCAAGCAAGGAGATAAATATTTACAAAAGCAAACAATGGTACGTGCGCTTGACTTTTGTTTCATCCGTTTGGTGTGAACCCTTATTGTGCCCGTGTGAATTTTCCATTTTCTTTTTATAAACTGAAGCAAGAATGTATTAGGTAAACAGTTACTAGAATGATAGTTTTTGAATTTTTAAGAATGTTATTATTCTTTCAATGTAATATTTACAACTTGTACAAAAAGTACACACAAAAAGATAATGCAAAACTCCGCAGAAAAAGTTCCAACCAAACGTAAGAACTGGTTTTTAAACTTAGTACATAAATTTGGGAAACAATTGCACAGAATTTCCTTTGTCTTCATTTACACATGTTTATAAAATAAAGTTTTTTAAACTCAGGAATGTAATGGTAATCAGACCGAGCCTCATCATTGCTACAACCTTCGAAATGCAAATTTCTTTATTCTTCCAATAAATATTCATTCGTTAGTCGAAAAAATTTATATTTCCGTTATTCGAAAGTGGAAGATATATACATTTCTCCAGAAACCATTGCTCCAGATTCTTTAGAATCCAACGCTTCCCTATCCTCATATATCGGTATATGTAACAAATTTCAAAATATTGGTGATCGCAATCGAATTATTTTCCATATCTTCTACGGAAAAAAGTAATTTGACTCAAATATACAAACTTAGGGATCAGAAGAAATTTCATGAGAAAATATTCCCGTGAATGCCCAGCTGATCTCATTTTGTCTTATTTCAAGAAAAAATGCCCTCAAATTGCAAATCTGTATTTTTTTATAAAATAGAAAGCTTACTTAATCAAAAATTATAGTAAAATATACTTGATATGTCTCAGAGCTAAATATTTCAAAATATTCCATTTCTGATATACAGAAATCCAATTCCCAGCATGCACTATTAATTTAATTTTAATTAAAAATATTTATGGGTCATTCCACGCAACTTTGGAGTCGGGTAATGCTTGTAATTAATAAGTAATGCTAAATAATTGATAATAATTGTAAGTAATGCTTGACCTCTGGGATTTGGATGGAAATCGCAGGGCATATTGGCCTTTTGAAAATACATAAATTGGAGTGTTTTGTAAAATTTGAAAAATAACATTCAAATGTTGGCATTTTCCAAAATGCTGGTTTTTAAAAACATCACATTTTCATGGCGTTATATTTCGGCTACGATCAAAGGACAAAGACTCATTTTACATATAAACTTAACGCAAAACTTAATTATGGCCTCTAAAATTTAAAAAAAAAATCTATAGATATTAGATTTTAGAGGAAAAATTATTCATTTTTACTTTTTACACCAAATCCAGCACCATCACCTACCAGTTACACTAATGAAACAAGAATGTCTCGGTAAAAAATTAAAAGTTGTCTTAACACACTATACTATAATATAAGGATGAAATCTAAGCATATTCCGTTGATTTGCACGAATACATTTTCGTTTCTTTCTATGGAGAAGAAATCTCTCGGGTAAGCTGGGATATGTGAGCAATTATCCTCTTTTAAACGCAACGAACGTGAAAAAAAAAACCAAACTTTCTTCTCAAAGTTGAAATCCAAGTAAGACGTTCTGAGATAAAACTTCAGAGCGTCGAGGGATCTCGGACTTTTCTCACCTTTCGTCGCGCGAATATCATGAACGAATTAAACGTAGACTTAATGAATCGTCCCGGAGCACAAAGCAACATTCGATAGTTTCCACATTTTCCGTCAATGAGGAGGGGGCCAGTGGATGCCATGAATTAAAATAAAATGAGGAAACGGGAGAGATTGAGTGATTAATCAGCTTAAGCTGACGGAGAGCAAGTAGTGATGACGTCGGAGGGGAATAGAGAAAAATGGGTTGTGTAAGGGAAGGAAAATCGGATGGTTGGGCTGGATAGAGGGGTAGAAAGCAACTCAAATTGTGGAGACTTTCTAAAACTTTAAAAATCTCAATACTAGCAGGGTAATTTTCTCGGAGTGCTCGTTAAAAGACCGAGAAAAGGAGAGAGAACGTTACGAACGAGAAGGCGACATGTCTTTCCACCCTTTCCTTCAATGGTCGAATAATAAATTGGTAATGAGGTCAGCTTGTTAATACCGTTAATTTTTGTTTCCTAGCCTGTTTCTCCCATGATACCCCAAAAAGTGTAAAGAATAATAGATTCAAGGTAGTATCGGGATAAAGCGTTGGACTACTGACCGGAGGGCCCGGGTTCGTTTCCCAGGAAAGTCTCTCTGGGCACCTGGATTTCCACTAAAGCTATGTGATTTTTGGGGCACCAGATCTTCCTGAGAAACCATAACCGGCACAGGGAAAGGAACTGGCCCCCCTACCCTGATGTGTGGGTTTTGCACGCCGTACAGGGCTTATTACTGGGTGAAATCTACAACCATCTATCAAACTGACCATCAGGTTGATTACTTTGCTTATGGTTTTATGTATATAAATATATATATGGTTTGATATACTCGTATATATATATACATACATTTATGTGTGTGTGTGTAAAATAAGTGACAACCCAATGGATTAAAATCCCTAATGGTAGTTATACCTTAAATAAAAAACATGACTTTCCTTCGGGGGCATAGACAACATTTTAAAATATAAACCTCATGAAAAAATAAACTAACTATCCCTTGGAGTACGGTCAATTTATAACTTTTATTTTATTCTCCTCATTTATAATTAAATTCGCGGAAACATTACAGAAAATGTTCAAAATGTTCAGAGCTTGCGAATTTTGATTACAATATACCGAGTTTCTTGGCCTCTATAAAAGAACTTTTCATCACTAAGAAAATGAAATTTCCATTTAAAAAATTCTAATTGTCGCATAGGAGGCGCCAAAAGATAACGCTTTTTACTCCACCATTCCTCGGAGAAGCTTGAGCGATTCCTGAAGTAAAAATTGCTCAATAATCTGGAGTGTGAAGAGAAAAAGTGGTCCACCTTTAGAAAAAGAACCACACAAACGTCTGGCATCCTTCTCTAGGCGTAAATTTGACTCGAAAATCAAGAATCGACACCAAAAATATATGGAGGCAATTAGCGACAGCTGCTTCTTCAGCAACCTCAACGCCACTCCCCGCGACTCGCGAAAACAGCACTCGCTTCCCCCGTTTAACTCGTCCCCTTACGCTAAATGCTCACTTACTCGATCACCCGGCCACTTGCCACCCGCTCCAAATGGCATGGGAAATTGCTCCCTTTGCCACCCAACTCCCTTCCAACACTCTCCCACATCTCGCCCCCAGGGCTGACTCCCTTCCCCACACTGCTCCCTAGTTCCCTTTCTTACTCCCTACTGCAAGAGAATGACATCCCTCCTTCGAAGTCTGAAGAAAATAGAACAAAATGTCACCTCTCCCTCTGATTTTTTCTCCATCTTTCGATAATTAGAAAGACATTCTCTCCTCTCTCCCTCTTTCCATCTCCCCCCATTCCACATTTAGCGAACACACTTTCTCTGTCAGTGGGAACTACCGAAATAGTAAGATTGGGATAGTATTTTTTAGCAGGAATCTACGTAATAAAGGGGCCATAAACAATAAAATGAATGGTCTTTGAGTATCCAAATTCCACATTCATGTGATAGTTACGAACTACAGTTTGGAATTGCCCCTTCGTAACTTTGTAGGCAGAGCACCCACTACTCATTTTAATTCTCAGATTAGTTCTAAAAACCCATTTTTTCATATATTGGTTTATTGAAGATCGTAATAAAATAATTACGATAGGAAAAAGTGATGAACGTTAGTTCAAGTACTGTTGTAGGACATCGGCTTCAGTACAATGTCGAAATTGCGTCGATATATCGATTCCGGCGATATAGGAGACATGTCGATGTCTATATTATAAATCTCGGGGTCGACATCGATGTGGCGTCGACAACCAACGTCGCGTTGACAACAATCCAGTCACGCGTCGCCATTGTCAATCCTCCCTGCATGTCATTTCGTGTGTTAAATCGGCCTGCTATTCTAATTACAGAAGAATATAATATGAAACTATTTCGAATGGTGTATGCATCGGAATTCATCCTGAATTGATTTCAGCAGGGTGAAATCGAAGTTTCCTTATTGTCTGTTACACACAACGCACTACATTTTTGCAATACTATTTCCTTTACATTTTCCACGTTTGGCAGAATGGTTATTATTGACACACGTGAAATCTCTATATCCTTAGGCTTAATGTATAAATGCACGTATATTACAAATGTATCTTATACCTAAATAACGTAAGGAGCCGTTTGTTACTTTCTCGCATGCATAAAATTTTTTGTAACAAGTTTTTATATTCCCACGTCGAAGACCAAATAAATTTAACCTCAACACCTACATCTACGTCAAGATAAATCACCCTCGACATTAAAATCTTGACGTCGACATCAACAGCGCCCATGATATGTTGATGGCATTTTTAATCAGTGTCGAAAGGTTGACATCAACGTAATATCGACACCCACTTTGAAATGACAAAGAAAGTGCCTAGTAACTACAAAAGAGCCTGAAAATCTCTTGAAAATTAATACTTCGATGTGTTCACGCATGAAAGTGAGTTTAGTTATCATTATCCGTAGTCAGTATAGTGCGATATAACCCTGTGTAGGAAACATCTCAAAAAATGACACAATTAATTCAGGGGAATTAAATCAATTTAAAGAGTTGATTTTGTGACCATCGCATGGAATCGTGGCACAAAAATGGCAACTTTGAAAAACTACTTTTTGCGAACACATCATGACTCCATTCTCCTCCGTTGAGAAACCCACCCACCCACAACTCAGCCGTCGGGTTTTAATAAGAAACTGAGTTATGGTAAAATACGGTGAAAGAGCAGGCGCTGCGAGTGAAGAACAAGTGTCTAGCAGGGGTACGATCAACAGGAGAAATCTTTGAGACCCCTTTATTTTAATGTGGCGATGTACATCTCGTGTGTAAATTCTAGTCCCCGCCGAAAGAAACAGGTAGAGGTCTACACTTTCCCAACAGTCAAAGAAGACACCTTTGAAAATTTAGGAAAATTCTTAACATGAAGGAATACGAAAATATCCCAGTTTTTTAATTAAATATTTTTTCTTGTAATGTTTAAGTTTTTGCGATAAAAGATACACCTTCTCATTTCATCACAGGTGGCATGAGTATTTATATTATATTTGATCATTATTTTAGAATTTCTAGTCGCGAAGAGGAAAACACCGCCTTACCTCTAATTTACTTTCATTTACAGTCACCAAAGAAACGGCGACAATTTTTGATGAACAAATCATCAATAACGTACGCGCTTTAAGACTAAATTTTAGCTATTTCAACGAAATATAATTGGAGTTAAATGTAGACTGGCTGTGAACATTGTTTATGGTAGAAGTCCTCTTGGTATCTCTATTAGAATCCCGAGAGGACCTTTACTACGTGACGTGAGTTAATGAACGATCCATGTTTCGCACGCACAAAAATGGCCAAGTTAACTCACCAGCCCTCTTCATCCAGTTCTATCCCTCTCTCACCGCAGTGTCCGACCTTCCCGTCGACTTCTCCCGCCACCAGGATGTGAGCAGTAGCAGCGGCGGGCTGTCGGCAGCGGTTGAGGCGAGGCGGAGACACCCGGGGGACGTCCTCCAGTCGCGGGGCGGCGTCCGGAGGTGCGACTCGGATGGCCAAGAGGAAGACGAGGACGAGGACGACTACGAGGAGGACGATGACGAGGACGAGGAGGATGAGGAGGAGAGGCCGGGGGCGTCGGGGGGAGGGCGGAGGCGGCGTGGGCGGGGGTCGGGTCGGAGGGCGGCGGGTACGGAGGACGAGGACGACGAGGAGGACGAGATCGACATCGTTGGCGAAGGGGGGCGGTGCGTTGGACACGGGGGTGGCGTCGGCCTCATCGGGGGCATGGTCTAGCCCACACCCGAGCCCGCGGCTCCTCCCTCCCTCGTAGAACTCATATAGAGGGCGCATTGAAGGAAGGCAGGCGACGTCAAAAAAGTCCTCCCATTCGATTTTTCACGGTCTCCACCGTCATCACTGGGCCCTCCTTCCAGGCCTGGAGGCCCTGGATCGCGGATCGATTACCAACGTATCCCACAATTTATGCACTGTAAATATCCCATTCGGCATGTAGAGGGACGAAGGTATTAATTCCTGGGGTTGTTTTGTAATAAAAAAATATGTAATGTAGCACAGCTGAGAACAGATAAAGGTTTCACGATTTATTACCGCTAAAATTGGTCACTCGAATGCAGAAACAGACGTTTCACGGATGTTTCCTCGGGGTAATATCACGTTTCCATCGCACTTCGGTATTACCACAGTTGTCCATCAGTGATTGAATTTGCCAGGTGCGGAGGGATCTGCAAAATTTCCGTTCCTTTTCCCGTTCCGTCAGCATTTCACAGGCACCAGAATGCTCAGATGCATCATTAGAACTAGGTTTCAACGCCATATATTCAGTAACCGAACGCTATATCCTCTCATGGTGCCTTGAGTGATCGGCTACATTCCGTTCTTCAGTTGTGTCCAGACTACGGGGTACAGTGCAAAAAACACGCCGGGAGTCCTTCGGATGCCCGCCACCAAATCGGACGTGCTCCCCTATTCTTCGCGTCCGGCACCATGTCCAGCAGCGAAGTGAACTTTCCCTTGACAACTTCGACAGTGAATGTGGTCGCAGACCAACTCTGGCAAGGTGGTGAAGTGTCTGTGTGAAGTCAAATGTGCAATATGAATGAATGGCTTTCTACGCCAGTCGAATCAGCGTACAAATATGGGCCTGCATTGGACATATGCGTGACGGTGTCTGAGAGAGAATTCGACTGCGGCCGTGATGTCAAACAAACAAGCCGAGCCATTTTCAAAGCTTGTCGCCATACAGCTGAAAAACATCGTCCTTTAAATAAGGCGTTAGATATGACTCTATTTTAAAATTACATTTTATTTCACCACTGACCCTGTGACTGCAAAAGAAGTTCCCTGCTGTCTCTTGCGTCGCCTAAAGTTTTTTTACATCAATTAGCTGAGTGTGGTTGGAAACAAACAAGTTTTGTCTCCACCTCAGTAAGCCACGAATTAATCGGTAACTGGGACAAAACTGTTTCATGAATATTCAAATGTTTCCATGCCCTCCAAACTTTTTTTTGTTGGAATTTGCATAGATTTCAATTTATTAAAAAAATCTAAAGCACATGGGATGTTAATTTGTGTTCTGTATTATCGTTCTTACTATATTTATTTGTAGTGAAATGTATAGAAGGTATGAATAAAACGTATATTTGCTACATCTGATATTAAAATTGTGAACGTAAATTCAAGCATCAGTGAGCAATAGGGAACTTTGTACGAAAGATAATCCTGGATGATATAAAATAAAGATGTAACGAGGTAAGGTGCATACTCACGCTAGTGAAAGAATAGAAAAATTAAGAAGTAGTTAACTTTTTAGTTTACTCTGCAGCCGTTTCTACTTACTTTGATAACTGCCAAAAACTATTAATTCCTACGGGGAACCGAATTAAAAAGAAATTTGATATAAATTGCTGCCATAAAAATATAAAAATCAACGATGGTCACCTGAAAAATCTAAGACCGAAGTAGCAGTGAGAGGTGATGAGTCAAATAGTCTGACGTGCTGCATGCATAATGACAAAGTGTTTGCATCGAAAGTAAAGCGGCGTGTCTTTATTCCACAGTTTTTTAATGATATTTTTCCCTATAACTTAGAAGACGTGGTCTTGAGTTCACCACTTGCACTACAAATAAAAATGTACAAACGCTTGTCAATGATTCCAAAATAAAAAAAAAGACTTGATATCCTGATTTTGTATTTGATAAAGTCATGTATGCAAACTTTATTTCGATATTTTAATCAAATTGATATTTTTAATTCAATTTTCAATATGTCAAAATGTGCAAACTACCACCGGAAAAAATGAACAGTTGCATGAATCCTCGTAGAAATGGTCAAATTTCAAATTATAATAGTTTTGAACTCTCAAAAATACAATGCAAATAATCTCAACATTATATCAGATGTGGTACTAGACTAGATTAAATGTGGCACTCATTCAATGTAATTTATATTCTTCTTTGCGTAATTAACGAGCAAGGCAGATATTGAGAATGATCCAAAACTCCTGTTTTTGAATTTCATTAAAACAATCTAATAATAAAAGCGCATAGCGAGGTGGAGTAGATTACAACGAGGACGATGTGAAAAGTTGTTTGAAAGACAGTAGATAACCGGATCTTGTCGAAGACCCACTGAGAATTCACTTGCTTGATAGAGCAGTGATGAACCAAATCCTTAAATACTGAAAGACGATTTTCACAATCGTTTGATTTTTGTGTCATGCTCTTGGCTCTTCGTGGTCGTATGATATTATTTATTTTTTATTTACTTGATGATATTCGTTGCAATTAGGCAATTGTCCTGGTGGCAACGGTCAAGTCTGGTCAGCTGTCACTCATGACATCTACATAATACATATCATCCATTTACCATCACCCATGGGCTAGGTTTACACCATTCGAGAACGTACTACGCACCGTCCTTCGCCACACTCCGTCCATAATCACGCACTCTTCAATTTCGTACACCGTTGAAAATCGCGTCCCGTTAACACTTCATTCACTTTTGAAATACAACTTGTAATGGCGTTCACACAACATGCAAACAATATTTTAACAGTTACAATAGTATAAAAATCACTGATCAAGGGTTTATCACCCAGTGGCTGCTTTACACTCCTTCTTAAAACTCCTAAAATTGGAAGGGAAGGGCTCAAACAAACCTCCACGTTTGGTATGTGAGACTGATCGTGCAGAAAATATTAAATGAGTTTGTAATTTTCTACAGACTTTTCCAAACAAGCCTATGGAAAATTACAAACTCATTTAATATGCACATGAAACAATTCCACGAAGAGAAGACTGAAAGTGTAGAGTATGTGTATTTTTATCTTTTCCCGTCGCCCATAAGAAAAAGCATACTTGTAGTATGTTTTAGTTAAGTATCCTTTGTATCCAACACCATCATTAAAAATTTTAAAAAATAAGTTTATCAGAATGGTATAAATAAAGAAATAAAAACGTTTTCGAGTAAAGAAATAATGCAATGAATAAAAGAGAAGAAACTACAAAGAAGACCACGATACCTAAAAAATTATTTACGTGGCAAATATATATATATATATACTATATATATATATACGTGGCAGTGTTTTTATTCGCCTGTACGACGATAAGTTCCACCGAGTAACGTCTCGAACAGTTTAAAAATTGGTAATTAAACTAGATGTAAAAATGAAATACAGATGGCAAAACACTACAGAAGGCAGAAATAATAGCATAAAAGAATAAATGAGGAAGCTCAGGAATAAAGTCGTTCAAGGAAATTATTACACAGTTAAACAGTCAGGTTGAATTGTAAGGCATGACTTAGCATGGAACGAGGTAAGGAATGCAATCACATGAGGACAAAATTACGAGTATTATAAGGTATTACGAGTATTATATATTATATTACGAGTATTACGAGTATTATATATTACTCGTATAAACAGGGACAATGAAGGAAAAATACCAGATGGAGAAAAGGTACTTCATAGGTCAAGATAATATAGGTTATAGTAGAGCTGTGTGAAACGGTGAGGAAACATTAATGACAAAGTATATGAAAGAATGAAGAAGAAGAGAATGGTATGGGAAAGAGTGTCATGGTTGGGGGAGGTTTCAGCTATTATGAAGGATAAGAAAAATAGTATGGTAAGAGAAATACCTATATATTGATACCTATTCCAAATGAGTGTTTGCCATGCTTGGATGAAGATCAATTGAAAGATTACAACGCAGTTCAACATAATTTACAGAAATGGAGTATGGTCGAAAAATTTTAAATAATAAAAATTCGGAAATAATCTCATTCACTGAAATGAATAAGACGAAGGACTTTCGGGAGTCTAAAGTACATTCATTTTTTATTCTTATTTATTTATACAGGGTTCGTCCGGAAAATAAGTATAATAAGCTCATTGTCTTTTTTGACAAAAGGGGAGTCGTCCACTACGAAATTGTACCTGAAGGACAAACTGTAAATGCTGCATTTTAAGTCCAAGTGCTCGACAGGCTTCGAAAACGAGTCGCCCGCGTCCGGCTAGCGATCAAAAACATCTGGCGGCTGCATCACTACAATGCGCCGTCTCACACCGCGCTTGTCGTGTCGGACTTCTTGGCCAAGCACGGCGTGGCAACGCTGCCGCACCCGCCCTACAGCCCGGACTTGGCACCACCAGACTTCTTTCTGTTCCCGAAGATAAAGAGGAGTTTGAAAGGAACGCGATACGGGACTTTGGACGCCGTCAAAGAGGCCGTGACGACGTGTCTTCGAGAGGTTCCCGATGATGCCTTCGCAGGAGCGTTCCAGGAATGGGAACGCCGCTGGAACAAGTGTATCGACTCACAAGGGTCCTATTTTGAGGAATATTAACTTAAGATATGTAAAAGTGTAATAATTTTTTTTCCTGAGCTCAGTACACTTATTTTCCGGACGAACCCTGTACTTTGTATTTTCTTAATAATATAATTATAGCATAATATGTCAATTTTCAATTATATTTTATATGCTACTTTACATCTAAATTTAACCTTTAAATATAATCATTGATTCCATAGTTACCAATCGTATTCCTGTGCCTATTACGAGACGAAGTATAAAAACTACGACGCATGAAATTTGTCATTTGAAAATTGTCTACGGAGCACCACAAAACATGATTACCGATCACAATCTTCCGTCACACTCTCAAAATGTCCTGGTCAACCCATAATGCAAGTTCAAGTAATCCTTGAGTTATTAAGGGCTCATCCCTTTGTCTGCGCAGTATCGATTTTTCTCTCCGGCCAGTTTCATCCTCCAACAAAATCCAAGCCGTCATCCTCACACAGTCAAAGGCTTTGTTAATAAGAGAAAAAAGATGTGCCGACGAGGAATTTAATAACGCTTTCTCCCTCCGCGAGAAAAGTATTTGAAGAGATTTAATAAGGCGCTCCTCATAAGATATACAAACTTTTCAAAGACTTAAAAGGGGAATGCGGAGCTCCCGGTTCACAGCGAGGGGCATCAAAAGGTAAAGCTACGAAATAACACCCGAATTAAGTGAGTGTCGAGTTCACGAAAACCTGACATATTGAGGAGCGGGGGGAGGGATGGGTCTTATCCCATTTCAAGGGAATAAACACTTCATTAACTTGAGCCAGTTGGAGAGGAGGGGTGGAGGGCATTTTGTAATGTTCAGATCTGAGTAATCCCCTTGACAATGCGTTGGACCGCCGGGGTTCTTCATCCCCTGACACCTCAGGTGAGGGAAGGGGATTTGGTCGAGAACCCAGGCCAGGGGTGGTCGCCGGATCAAAGCAAAGCCTTGGGCAGGAGGTAAGGAAGGAAGGAATTAGTAGTGAGCGGCTGTGCGTTTTAAATTGAAAATAAGAGTGTTGTTATTTGTTGCTTCACGACCGTCGTTAAACATCATGCTTCTACAGTCTTCAGGTCCTACTTCTAAGAGCAACTTTTCCATTCAGCTGAAAATAAATGCAGAACTATAAACTATTCCCAAATAGAATATGTTTAGTATTTTACAAAAAATTATATGAATCTCAACCGAAACAAAGAAAACTTCAATGTAATTGAAACTTAAAATGGTCCATCTCACAATCAGTTGAAGTGATATTAATCTTTTGATTATTCATATTAGGACATTTTATTATTAATTTTATAAGTTCGCATGTTTCTTCGGAGACGCATTTAATTTTTTATTATTAGATTGCCATAGATATAACTCTGTCTAACGTAAATACCAAATTATTACCGTAATAACACTCAATGTTAATGAATAAATTTCATCGATCGTTCAAATTTTGCGTGGGAATAAGACGCTGAATCATTTTACATTAACATAATGATCTACTAAAATATTATATCCAATATTCTAAAAAAATATGTTGACATGAAATATAAAAGTTTCAGTCGGTTCCCAAGGATTTGAAAACAACAGAAAGACTGTCAAAGAATACGTAAGTTTAATACATAAAATACATACCTAAAACACGTGTAGAAAAACATCAAATTTCTCACGTGTATAGACAACACATACTTGAGCCTTAAAAAAAACCACATCACAATTTAAAGGCTTAGTAAATTAATCAAATTAAATTCCAAGAAACTGTGGGAGATGTGAATTAACAGTAACTTTTAACGGAGTCATCGGCTAATATGTATTTCAATTCTACAATTTCAGAGCGCAAAAAATCATTCGACTTGACCGGGATTCGAACCCGGATAATCCGAATAATGATTTTTAGAAGTTGTAGCATTAATATATCTAATTTTCAGTTCCATTTTCTTATTATCACTGCAGAACCGTTGTACTCGAGTCCATTTAAGCCTTTGGCTATTAAAAAAATTGGTAATTATGATTCACTAAATTTGTAACAGAATGAATGAATACTTATCTTGAATAAAATGCAAAGGAATCTCGCCTGAAAATTGGTTTCATATTTTACGCTAACCGAGAGGGAAACAAATGAGGAAGTACTGGAGATGGTGGGTGAGGAGAGGGGTTTGTTGAGAGAAATCCTATGGAGGCAGGAAAGATGGATGAAGGTCGTATTGAGCGTTAGTGGGATGTTGAAGACTGTAATAGGGGGATCATAGGGGGATCAGGATGGTGTGGAGGCTAACGTACAGGCTTCCCACCGCGAAGACTCCGCTGCGAAGAATTTGTTGTCTCCTGGAGACAACAAATATTTTTCAGTGGTATCCCGATCCCTCTTTCAGGTGCTTTGTGGAGAGCGCTTTGAGTGAGTACGACGTCCGTCGGATGGGACGTTAAACTGCGGACCCCTTGGCGCCTTTCGACAACAGTAGGCTAATGCCGACGCCGGGTTTCTCTCCACCCTTCCTTTCCCACCGATCCCTAATGGCGCAAATGACCTTAGCTGTCGGTCGCCTCCCTAACAAAACCAACCAACCAACCATTAATCATAGTGAGCTCTACCCTTCCGACTATACTGGGGGAACTCTAGCGTCGCCTACCAAACCGACCATAGGGTCTATTGCTGTATTTGTGTGTTTATAGAGTGCACGGTATCTCAAAAAGGCCTTGGGCAATATTAAGGCTCTTAAGCTAGTTACAGGACACCTGAGTTTGCTTTATGACACCGAGGTAATTGTTATGGCTCTAAATTATAATGGTAGATTTGACCAAAGGGATAAAATAAGAAAAAAACCGTCACTGTCCGATTCAAGTACTCGTTCTTCCATCGCACGATAAACATTTATAACAAAATCTTACCCAAACTCCCGAATCATTTATTTAAATGACAAAATATAATGCTTTAGTTAAGCACACTCATTATGCTTCGTACTTGACTACCGTAGTTTATGTATCTGTTGTCATCATTATTTCGTTTTTTTTAATATCATACATTTATATCTTGTTAACTAACGATTAAGAAAAACAATTTTGACGTTGCATTCATAGCGTTGAATTCTAGTGGCTCGTATTTTACCATGCACGAGTTCGTGGCGACTTGCAGTCATTGAGTAAATTGAGTAGAAAAAATTCATTTTAAGATACGTCAATTAACTACGTGGAGATGAAGTATGAGACCACAGAAAGCTGAAGGAGTCTCACCCTTGACTGACAAAAATCCTTACTGGACGAAGTTATTCACAGACCTGATCTCCCTCCTCCCATCGACCGAGTGCTAGCAGGAGGCGAGGGAGGAAGGATGGCAGGAGACGAGGGAAGTGGACGGAATGCACGCTCACACACCACCGACCAAGAGAAGGAGATTATTGAATTCAAACGTCCTCCTGGAAGTCGGTGGTGGTGGACGGGGAGATCATTTCGCTGCAAGCTCACTTTTCAATTAGAAGTCTGGCGGGGGGGGGGGTCGGGCGGGCAGGGAGGTATTTTCCCCCCTCAATTCTCCGTCTCCTTCTCACCAAAGTACCCCTCCCCTCTCTTAGTTCGCATGGGACAGGCGGCATGCGGTGGAGGAGAGGGGGTTCCCCGCGAAGGGAACTGTCCTGGGGGTCGGAGTCGGCATCGAAAGAGGGGACGAGGGACCCCATGGGGGGGGGGACAGGAGGGTGCGGGGAGACGTTTACCTCGGCAGTGAGGGCGCATGCACTACAAAAAGGATGGCAATAAAGGCACGGCCCCAAGGTATGGGCCACCCGCCGGCGCGCGTCACGGCTAAATGGCTCAGAATGAGGTGAGCTTTGGAGTTCTCTCCAGAAGGGATGAATGGAACAATATCAAAATAGATTATGCTTTGATTCGATGACCTGCATAATTGGGAACAATTTGATCATTCACTGGAAAATGGCATTATTACGGAGTGGATGGTACCCTCAGCGGTGATCCAATACCCTGTGTAAGAAACATGACCAAGTCATTTGCCTCACACTGAGACTGAATTGCTTCTTTCATTCTTCTATGCAGGCAAATAAGTATATTAAACAATGACCTGCGATGCTCAAAGGAAATTGTTTTTGACGTTAAGGGACAACTTCCGACGTTCAAAATAATTTGAAATGTTTAAACGATGCCTTGCGTCCTTCGTCGAAATCGAAGCACAGAGTGAATACATGTCAACTTACAGTAATATATCTTTTTATATCAAATAAATAAAATATTACAATTGATCTCTGTTCCTTTGTGCTATTCATATTTCCATCTTTGTCACTTCCAGAACTGCACAAGAATGACAAAATTGAGACAATATACGAGTCCGAAGAAAATGACATTGAAACGATTCATTTCTTTTACAGCGTAATATGTATGACAAGTATTTTTTGAAACCAAGTGCGAAACCATCTGCTACTATTCGTATGATCTGCATGCTGTTCATAATCAAAATCCTTCCCGCACATAATTTTGGTGACTTTCAGAGTATCGTGTACATTTAGATATTGTTGATGGATAAAGCATTACAAACACCGTGGAAATGTACCGCGGAGAGTGAAAGCTTAAAAAAATGCTCTAAAGATTACACCAATTTGATCCTTTCCCAACGGATGAACATTCGGAGAGACGGAAAAATTTTAATCCCGCAGGTTTTTGAGCCTATAGGTTGAGCCGAAGGGTCGAAGGAGAAGGGCGAACACTAACACCGATATTAGCGTCGCCAAAGGAGGCCTTTGAAGAGTGAATGATTTAGGGGAGAGGGTGAACGTGGGAAAGGGTCGACGGGTGGAAAGGTGGATAGGGGGAGAGGTGGCTGCTTGCTGTTGTGGTGAAGGGATAAGGAGGAGAGATAAAGGGGCGAAGGGGGGGGGCGGGTAGGAAGGGTTGCTGAGGAGGTGATGAGAGGGAGAGATGTGAGGAAGGGAGTCAGCCGTTTTAATTAAGGGACGTCTTAGCCCAACTCCCCCACTCCCTTTAAACCTTTCCCTCAACCCCTCCGCCCGTCCCCATGCCACTTTGGGGCCGCGAAGAAGGAACTCAATTAAGTGAGGTAATCAGGAAACGGCGAAGAATTTCCTCCTCCTTGTCGTCATCAATCTCGGAAAGATGTCTCCGTTGTTTCCAATACAACGGCAATTTACTCATTTCATGGGCACACATGCAGAAAACGAGACAGATAGACCGTTTGACTCTGACGAAGCCGCTTTCTGCGAGACTGCGAAAATATTTCTCCTTCGAAGTTCAAAGCTGATACTTCATAGGTGTGAGCGTGTCGCGATAGAACTTTAGAACCAACATGATTTCGATTAATTTTAGAATTTCCCGCCGCCTTAATCGAAATTACTGACTGATTTGCTGTAATTGACGTCCCTTTTCAAAATTGGATCCATTAAAGTATTAGTTTCACCTAATAAACAGTCCCTTCAACGCGTCCGTGGTTTCAATCGAAAAATATATTTATGACAGTTCTCATGTCTCATAAATCTATTCCAGAAACGAAAATATATCTACGTTAATCTTTTTACCACGGGATGTAATCAGAAGTGACATTTTTGGATTTTATCAAGACATTAATATAAAATATCACGTGCGTGAGAATGGAAAATATAGCATTTAACGCGCAATCATTAAATGTTAAAACTTTGTTCTCAATTATATTTGGTTGACAAATGGATCGAAATGTCCTGTTGCGGTGACCCTCTAACCAATCTTATTATAGATTTAATATTACTCATGGTTGATGGAACTTGATTTTTGCTGGGATAACGCTCTTAAATCGACGTGGTTAAACTAGAAGTTTTTGGACTTAGCTCGCCATTGTCAAGGAACACTTCTGACGCACAAAGGCGAATACTGCATTAAGCCGTCATCCTTCAAAGTTTTCACCCGTCTGAGCCACTTAGGGGGAGGAGTAAAGTGGAATTTCCTCATCCATAAGGATACGCAAACTCGAGAAAAGGCACCTTTTGCTTGCGGTTTGGAGGATCCGAGGCTCGGGCTGAGTAGGCTGCAGGCAGCGGAAGAAAGAGTGGCCGGTCATGCCTCCACCAGAGGCAACTTCGTTAAAGGCTCATCAAAAGGGGGTCTGCAGCAGGAGATAAGTGGAAGAAAGGGGATGGATTGTGAGGAGTTAGAAGGCCAAGGGTAGAGAGGTTCCCGTGAGTCACTTTTGGGAACCGCAACGTAATTCATGTCTGCCATAGCTGCATGGCGGCAATACCTAGCAACGCTTGGCAAATTTACAGTTAGGGCAGTTCCAAAATGACTTTTTTGTATGGTAACTTGAATTTTGAAACAATTATTTTTGTCCATTATCCAATGATCTCATCAATGTGGACATATTTGAAGTGGAAAGGAAATAATCAATGAAATATCCTGGAAATCACTACACCAGAACTTTAAATAAACATCCGTGGACATATAATTACTTGACTTGACTTTACATGAACGTCTCCCTAGGATAAAAAGCCTTTCATGTGAACCCACCGAGAGTTGTGTAGTTTATATTCTAAATATAATATTAACACCTGCTCATGTAACGCACAAGAGAATTGTTAAAAAAGTAATTAATTCAAATTTGAAAAACATTTTAAAAAGTAATGAGGAAATTCCAACGGATACTCGCAGAATTTCGAGGAAAAACGAAAACGATTGTGCGCAAAGATTTAAGTGCCTTTAAAAGCAAAACGATTTGCGAATATTTGGAAAGAAATCCAAAATCAAAAGGATAAATAACATATCAAGTTTTATGCCCGAAAAAATTAAACTAACTTAGACACTAAAATCTGATGAATTAGTCAAAAAATCATGTCATCGTTCATTCAGGCATGCATGTGCACGACCACTAATGTATATGAGCCAATACACATTAAAGTCAAGGCAAAAACTAATAATTCTTTATGAATGAGTGGTGTCCTAACTGGTGCCATACCCTCTGGCGGCGGCTTGCGCGGCATTGCGCATACTATATTGCCCACAATCAGCTCCGCCAGCCACCCTGTCCCCGACCCCATTATTCCCCTCCATCAACGTGGAACTCCATACTTCGACGGCCCTTGAATTCCACTTCCTTTCTTGCCATTTGCTGCCACTCTTTCTCATTTCAACCCCTTCACCTTTGCCCATGCCTCCTTATTCTTCCTCTCCTTCTCGTCCTTCTCCATGTCTTGTAAAATGGAACTTCGACTCGGGGAAAACTTTGCTAATCGAATCAAGGAGGTTCAATTCCCTCAGGTCTCCCCTCGTGCTCTCTTCTTCGCGTTTGATTTCTTTTCTCTCTCAATCTCTCCACCGCCTCATTCCTCCTCCTCGTCTCCTCCCATCTACCACTCACGTTTACTCCCTTACCACAATATGTAATGCACACAAACGCAAACGGATCAATGTACCGTAGATGTGTCAGATCTTAAATCAATGGTACTCGTATTTCGTCATTTTGAGGGACAATTAGTCTATCGCAAAGCGGATAAAATGATACTTTGTAATTCCACAGATTTATTTCACAAACACACGACCCGGGTTTCGACGTACAACGTCATCTTCAGGTATTTGAATCAGGTATCCTGAAGATGACGTTGTACGTCGAAACCCGGGTCGTGTGTTTGTGAAATAAATCTGTGGAATTAGAAAGTATCATTTTATCCGCTTAAAAATGAACCGATTCCATAAAATAACGCCTGAAACCATCGATTATAGTTTATCGCAATTGGAAGAGGTGTCACAGCTATGTAATAGCTGTAAGTGGCATCTCTAAGTCTTCAAAGCCTGATTGATGCTGAAGGCTAATGCGGAAGATAAATTGGGAAGATAATATGAAGAAGCACACAAAATAATGGAAGGGGGAATGGAAATGTAGGATACTATAAAAATAGTTAAAACTAGATGCATTGGACATGTCTTAATTCGAAAGTCAAATTAATCGGGATGTAGGGTAGAATAGGTAAGAGGGCGTAGGAGTATTAGACTAGTATTAGACAGAGAAGAATGGCTGCCAACCAATCTTCAGATTTTAGAGTTGATGACTATGATGAAGATGAAAAGACTATAGACAAGATAGACTCTATCTTCTAGAACTAGAAAATACTTCAGTTATAATCAGTTAAACCACACTTGGGCCAAAAGCAAACATTTCTCCCCTGAACGGAAAGATTATTTTCGTAAAATGTCACCATTCCTCTCGCATGCGACCTTCGGATTCGAGGTGTAACAATTTAGCACTCGGCTACAAAATGCCGAGCCGCAGATCATTCTTACTTCAGCAAGATTTTTTTACTGTGTGCCTCTATTTTCTCCAAACCATTCTGGGTTTCTACTTCTTTCCTCGAATCACGTTTGATTTGGTCCACGTGATTCTTCCGCGGAATTCTTCGTACTTTAAGCACAGGGATAATGGTGTTATTGATTTCGTTTCATAAGGATTCATCGCACTGAAAGTATGAATGCTCATTTTTGCCTCTTTAAAGCACATCTGCTCTTTTAAGAACTAATAACTCTTTAATGTTCAAATTTATTCAATATAAAATACCTTTTTATTTTTGCAAAAATATTAAATATAACATGTATATTTTACACAAATACTTTGGAGTTGTAAATCACTTCACTTCAACCTGATGAGTACGAGAAATAACTTTTTTTTAGTGGTAGTATAATGTAGAATCCATGACTCATGAGTTTTAAAAAAAGCTAGCAATGTGAGTTTCCAAGTCCATGTTGTTGAAAATTACAGATGAATGCTCATGGATGACATAAAATATTATCTTTGAAAACAAAAAATAAATTAAAATTGTTTGCTGCCTTTTTCATAAATAAAATAAACTTTAATGCCCTGCTGACTCTGAGGTCGAAACTCGACCCTTGCATGTCAATATTTCATTTCATTTTAGTTTTCAAGAAATAATTTTTAAAAGGGCATTAGGGTAAAAATGCGGGATATTACTAAAATCATGACTCTAATAATAATACTATGAGGAAGGCCACGAAATCAGTTTGAAAATTTTAGCATTTTAAATATGTACTCTACAGTTTAGACACCTGATAGCTAATGATTTCGTAGTTTAAAACAATACGATGGATCTTAACTAAAGTTGAGTTAAAGTGTTACGAGATATATAGGCGTTATTCTGCCAACACCAGAGATTTAGAGAATTTATAGCCTGCGGTTAAATAAAAAAATTGGAGCACTCTATGGGGAAGTTCTTTTTCCTTCGGCAGATGGAACGGAAAGTAGCTGGGGGATTTCTTTAGTCATGTTATTTATGCAGCACAATGGAGGGAGCTTTTCCTAGGGGTTGCAGAGACGATGGATGCGAATTGATGCGATTGAAAGAATATTTTTGCCAGATGGATACAGCGAGAATCAGAAGAGAAGGAAGAGTGAGCGATGGAAAGCATTATCTTTGGAAAGAGAAATGTAGGATAGAATTTGAGAAAGAAAATTCTCTTTTATTGGACGAGCATTGTATGTAAAACATACGTTTCAGCATTTTTGACAGCCCTCAACTAAGATAAAGTAAGCAGCTTTCGTTGAGATCCATAAAAGCAATACATTAAATATTTGCCTATTAGAAAGCCTTAAGAAAAATCAGTCGGTGAAGCAATAAGAATAACGGTCGTTTTTTCACGGCAAAATTTACCAGATTGACCTCACGAAGTAATTACAGATAAGGACAAGTGTTTTCACTCTATTAAAATGTCTAAATTTTTTATTCTTCACTATTTAGCTTTACAGAGAAGAGAAATAAACGTAAACAGACAGGGAGCTAATCCCTAATCATAGCAATAATTACAGTCTCCATGGCTTCAGCCGTCTTAATTTATAAAAAGTACGTTAATATTTACTCTCCAAGGTTTTCCATCCTTTAAAATTTTCAAATATCACATCATCCCCTTTTACGGAATTTTACATACTAAACCCCACCCCCCCTTCCCACCCGCTCCCTCCTCCCCTGCCACCCCTTCTTGGTATATATATCCCTTCTCCTTGTACTCTCCCTCACCTGAAGATGATACAGTGTATCGAAACCATGGTCGGCAATAAAGTTTTAACTGTGGAAAATTGCAACGAAGTTTTCATTATTTTACATACTTATTCCTCAATTGTGAATTAATAAAATAAATTACCTTTTCGCGATGGAAATCAGAAGCTCAGGATTTTAGAATCTATCCATAAGAAGCATTTTGAAAAAGACCTTCCCAAATGTTGCCGAAGATTGCCAAGCAAAATCATTTTAATTCAAGCTTCTTTTTGGGGAGAAAAAAAATTACACAATTGTTTAGCTGACGGATTTTATTACTATTATTATGATGAGCGTTTAGTGTTATTTCAGCGATTCAGTAACATCTCAATAGTAAAATTTTAGGAACAGTTTTGCATCATAGCAGAAATTAGGTCAAATTGAACTTAGTTGATTGAGTGCCAAGAGTTTAAAGATCTTGACTTGAAGGTCAACGACTTTACGGTGGGAATTTTGCGCAGCCTCAACTTTAATCTCGGAAAATTATCTAATTTTTTTTCAATTACAGGCATTGATAAGTCTTAATGAAAAGGCAAGAGCACTGATTACCGTAAAATTATGGACGGGGTGTCTCTTTTGTGACGCGGAAAGCATGTTGCGAGATAGTTGTCGAGCGCTTTGTCATCTAGCTTAGGCCCTTCCAGTTGGATAACACCAGTCCCAACACATTACCCCCGGAACCTTTCCCGATTTTATCTCGTTTATCTTTCCATCACCCTCCCGTGTTCCACCGACCCTCCATCCTTCCGCATATGCCTTCGTCCCCGAACGCCTGCTTCACCCGGTCCCCCTCTCTCCACCTCGGAATATATCGCTTCAAATTCGTACCCCCTTAAACTCTAGTGCACACGGTATAACGCCCTTCTCTCTGCATGCTCCAAAAGTGATCCTTCCAACAACACGACGCAAAATCTGACAATCCGATGTCCGAATGAGAACCACCAATCGATAGGAATTTAATGAAAATACTAGTTCCGCGCAGCTACAAATACACCTACCTGGAATAAGCGCGGTGCATTGCAACATTGTTTAATTGAAAAAACGACTTTTCGATGACAAATGAAGACTTGAAAATATGTGATGTGACATCAACTCTGCAAAATGACCATAGCTGTCGATGCACCAAAAAAAACCCAAAAACTAACTAACTGACATCAACTGTGTAAAACAATTGTAGACATGTATAAAAATATGCCATCCATAAATATGTGTGCTAAAGCACTTTATAAATGCAAAATTATAAAGCACCGCAATATCATTTATTTCCCTCTGAAATTTACGCACTTATAGTGTAACACAAAATATTGGTACTAAGAGTTGGATATGTAAAATATCGTAAAATCTGTAAAATTAAGGTCGTATATGCCTTTGTAAAAATACCTATTTAAGTTCTATGAGGATAGCTCTTTCCGTTTGAATTTCCCTTGCCGCTTTAATTGTAGTGTGTGCCATGATCATAGCAAATCAAATGTGTTAAATGTAATCACACATTATACACTTCAATGCTAATATATAAATTATACATTTTTCTGTTTTAGACATAGAAGTTTTTTAAACTCTTTATAATAGGTACCGAAGTATTTGGCTGATCGGCTGCAATAACACACTTCGCACCGACTTCACAAATTTCACATCATTAATTAAAACACCAACCATTAGATCGCATAAAAAACACAGACGAAAAATATAAAGGAAAGAAATTAAAAGAAAATAAAAGAAAAATTGACTCGATTGTAACTGCATCACAGTAAGACCACTGCGTGTTGTGATGCAGAACATTTCTTGCAACAGAAACGAAATTTAGTTAACCTGAACAAAAATTTGCATTTTTCATCTGTTTTCATACCAAAATAAATTCCACGGCATCGAAAACTATTGTCGTTACGGTGTGAATATAAAACGAGGTTTATTTTCCACAATTATGGAATGAATCTGGTTCATCGTAAAGGGAAATTAACCAGAGACTGGCATTCTACTCTGACCTCTCACCGTGACGAAATTACGTCCGCATAACAGTTTTAAAAATTCGTATATCACTTTTTCTTATAGAGCTAATGTTTAAAGCAGGTGCTCAATCACCCAGTGTTACTGATTTGTTTTATAAAGTTTTTTCCACAATGAAAACAATATAGTTGAGGGCAGAGTGAACAAAGAAGGAACGTTATTGCATAACCCGATGAGTTCTTAACTCGCTGCCGTCGAGCAAATTGCGCGTAACGCTGGCCGAACCAATACTGCACCCGCTAACCAATTCTATTATCGACTATCGTCCTCAGTATTCCCGTTCCATGACTAAAAACGATTTCCCAAGATCCATTTAGGAGAATCATAAAGGGAAGAAAAAGAAGCTAGGTTCGTGACTGCACCATAATAGAACTCCTTACTGACTTGAGAAGAAGTGGGAGGATGGAATGAAAGGGAGAAGCCATGGGGCCCCCGTCGCCCATGCCTTCCAAGTGGCGGCGGGTATGAGGGGAATTTCCCCGCCGCGAAGAGGCGAGACCCCGTAAAGGCGAGTGAGGACGGCGAAGTTTGCAGCGACATCCGTAATTATTCAGTTTACTTATCGCGATGGTTCGAATCATCGACTCCTCGCCCCGACGGCGGGGTCTTCCGACAAAAGAGCCTCCCCCCACCGCACGCTCCCGCGCTTCCCTTTCGTACTTATCGATGCCGGATCCCTCGCGAACCGTAATTCGCTCACAAATAGGTGCCATTCAGAGCCATCCATTCCTTCCATTCAAAAACCGCCTCTGCATCCCTCCTCCCCTTTCCGCCCATCAACCCCCCAGCTCTCTCGTCTCCTCTCCCCCCCTCTCCTCTTTTCCTCCCGACTCCTCATGCAGTTTCAATCCACCCCTCTCCCGCCGCCCCCCCAACACCCTCCGCCTCGCCCCGGAAGAAAAGAGGGTAGTCTCGAGCAATAAGGCGGGGTCAAATCATTCTTTCCCTCCCTTAGCACCCACCAGATTGGATCGGCTCCTCTCCCCCTCCCACGTTGCTCATGGATCGGCTGCCCCTCCCCTACACTACGACAGCCTCCCCTTCCCCGGTGAGGGATCAAATTTGGACGGGAACACCCACCTCCTCCACCGCCTCCCTCCCACTCTTACCGCTTCTCCTCTGCAGCACGAGTCCATTACACCCCTCATCATCATGCTCCCATCGCTCCCACACCCCGCCCCAATTCCCCCGTCCTCCCTTTTCCCACCTCCTACCCACTTTCCTCTCCCCATCCTCATCTAATGTCCTCCTTTCTATTTTCTTCGCATTCGGTAACGTTTTTGTCAAACCTCGTGCACCTGTCACCCTCTAAGATTATAAAATTTGGGTCCAGTAAATCTTGGTACAGGTTAAACGTTTCATTTTTGCACTCGAATCTGAATTTAGAAAGTGTTCGTGAGAAGATATATGGAATTAGAGCATCGAACAGTCGACCACAAGAGATGGACTTACGCCAATATAGTATTTTCTTTGGTCCCTCATTCCTCAAAATTTTGGGTTTTTTCGATGTCATAATTTAGTATTTGATATTCGGTTGACAAAACTAATGCATGTGAAATTTGATTTTATTGAGGGATCTGGAGTGAAATATCATATCATTTTGTGTCCTTAGTATTTTATCCCTACCAAATACGAGCAGATATTTTTAAATTACTGACATAAAAGTGGATTGAATTTCCGGAAATATGGTGAAAGATTTTATTTCGATTTATTTTACCAGATCGGTTTCATCCCACTTTAAGAGACTGCAAAATAAATTCTGGATTTACCAAATCACGAAAAATATAAACTAAATCGTTACATTAGCTTGAATTACCGAGCGATCTATGGAAAATAGATCTACCTCGTATTAAAATATGGATTGGAGTAATGGTGGAGTATATCCTCTGTCGTGGTACATTAAGGCTTAAAATGGATAACAAAATCAGTAAAAAAGGATGTTCATCAAGTTGACAAAAATTATGAAAATTTGGATACCCCACGACTATTTCCTAACGTCCTCCGGGGTTGCGAAATAGTTCTAGTCTTTTGTGAATCCATCGGAAACCGATGCTCTTTGATACATCCGTCCCATCTTCCCCCAGGGTCTTTCATTTCGTATCCTTCGCTCCCCGCTTCCATTTCGACAACTTGCCTCCATCAACCCTCCACCCCCACTTTATCTCCAACTCCCTCTAACCAAACCCTCTCATCAAATCCACTCTCCCGACATTCCCTGCAATCTGGCTCCCTTGTTTCCCTCGGCGCACTCGACCCCTTTCCAATCCCTCTCCATCCCACCCACCTTTCCTCCCATCCTCCCTTCCCCCTCACATACCCCCAATCCCTTCCCTTCCTACCTCCCTCCCTCACCGGCCGCTCTCCTCACCCCTTCCCCGTCTGCTGAAACCATCCCCATATACTCACGGACCGCCCTCAATTATTGCCTATCAGCGGTGTCTAAACACTCGTCCCGAGAATAAAGTGGGAATCAAGTGGATGTAGTTCGTGCCCTTTTGTCTGCGCGGCCCGCCCACGAGCGCGTGAACCCTTCATCGCAAATCCAGAATCCCACTCCAAATCTGGTGCTCATTCGATTTCGGGGACCTTATCTCCCGTCTACATACGTACGTGAACCATTTCCTTCTTCTCTCCACCCATCTCTTCGCGCAACCCTTCCACTCCCTCTTATCGGACCTTGTCTACGCCTTGCATGCCCCTCCCATCTATCCTTCTTTCCGCGCCTATCCCTTGTAGTCATAAACTTCCGAAAATTTGAGTCCCACTTACTCACCCACTGATCCAGTCTCCTTCCCTCTCTCCCGTCCCCCCTTCGCCGCCGCTTCGCTTTGAAGCTCTTAAACGTCGGCTATCTTCTGTCCCGTCGTAATTTAATCCGTGGGAGTTTGTTCGCAGTCACTTAGGTGGATGAGGAGGACAGAGCCTTTCCTTAAGTCCACCCTCCCCCCTCACTTCGCGGAAAATATCTCCCTTTCTCTCGCAAAACCTAATCTCAAAAGATTAAATTTTTCTCCAAATTTAGTCAAATTGTTATTGTAACTGACTTCATGACCGCGCACATGCTCAAATTGAATCGACTCGGACGCTTTACTTTTCATCAAAGTTCTCGTCAGAACCACGCCAGAAAAAATACTGGATGCTGTCCAATAGAAGTCGCCACTCAGAGGTCACGTCCGAAGAACAGAAGTGGTGATTCGCAACTGCTGGGATTACAATGATTGCATGGTGGTTCTATAGGGCATTGTTTTCCTCCGAAATTAGCACATCCTCAATCGGTTGCTGTCATCACCGTATTTCTCCTCAGTTTTATGTTCACATTACGAATTTTGCGTGCCTATTACCGCAATGTTCACTCACCATAAAATTTGCGCCGAATCTATAACATCTACTAAACATAACATCTATAACATCATTGGCTTTAATTTTTATGCATTAAACATAAAAATTAAAGCCAATGATGTTATATTTATTTATTTATATTTTAAACCTACAATTTATTAAATTGCGAATATATAGTAAACCTGGGAAAATCTGGGAATATATATTAAACCTGAAAATTATTGCGAATGATGTAAATTTTACAAGCGTTGCTTCGATAATTGTGGTGCCTAATGTCGTATCTATTCTCGTAAAAGGTTCTTTGGCCACGTGAAATTCCCGTGAATATTGTGATGAAAATGCCGAAAAAGAATGGATGTCAATTAAAGACGTTACTACACACTTGTCGTTAGATTGTACTATGTGAGAGTGCTTGGACTCCCTATTAGCCACCAGAAGGATGGAAGCGCAGGAAAATGAATGACGAGAAGGTAAATACTTATGCATGCTGGAAGTAAAATTCAAAATTATGTTAAGATTTTTTATAATCGTGCGATTTCAACAGTTGTAATATTAGATATTAAAGAAGCAATAACTGCGGTACTTTTGAGGTTGAAGTTTAGTCATTAACTGAAATGTACTCAAGAGGGCGGATGTAGTAAGAATTGATACCTTGAAATTTGTTACAATTAAAGTGAAATGGAGTATTGGAATGAAAATTTGAAAAATTCGGCCTAAACAACGCGGATGGCAAACAATCATAAAGTGACGCTTAGGAATCCTGTAACGGAAAAGAAAGATAGTACGGAAGGAAAAGATAGTAACAATTTTCAACTAGATAATTTTAATAGTACAAAAGGGTTTCGATGGATTAAATCACCTTCAGGTAGACCTACTAAGACATGTACTACCTTTTCTTTATCATGTTCGAATTCCATCACACCACGCCTGAAAATACTCAATTTGTTAAGAATCCTGTCTTAGCTTAGATATAACTGTCTAATATGATTCAATGGTGTGTCGTGGGTCGCGGTGGTCCAGTGGGTAGAGCATTGGACTACTGGCCGGAGGGTCCCAGGTTCGATTCCCGGGCACTCTGGGCACCTGCAGCTCCACCCAAGCTAGTTGATTTTTCGGGTACCAGATCTTCCTGGGAAACCATAACCGGCACAGGGAAAGGAACTGGCCCCCCTACCCTGATGTGTGAATATTCATACGCCGTCGGGCTTGGTACATGGGTGAGCTCTACCATCACCTACTAAACCGACCTTCGGGTTGATTACTGTGTTTTTAATAGTGTGTCGAGAATTGTATAAACGATTTAATTTCATTTCCACTATCAGAGAAACTATAAATCCCAAAAAAATAACTATAAAGATTAGCCTTTCAAGTTTAAATGTGTCTAGTTTCATAATTTTATACAAATATATTTAGCCTAACACATTTAGCAAAAAATATAAAAAACTTAATATTTATCGATTTTGTCTTAAATCGTTTCACGGAATACCTTATGCAAAAACGCATCTGACCAAGAAGCATGTATTTCAAGACTTCACCTTAATTGTTACTGCCATTGAATAAACACAGAGACTCAATTGGTTTCAAATACGAAGGTACTTTAGGCCAAATCAGCTTTATGTTCATAGACCAATTACTGAGCGTTGCTTATTAACACGACACAGGAATAAATAGAAATTAAATAATAAAATATTTTCCACTGCACAAACATGTACGCGCTTCAAAAATTACACCTCCAATTTAATTAAAATCTGAAGATGCACGTTTATGCAAATTGTGTGAAATAATCCAGGGGAGAAAATAATTACACTATCTTACCATAGGTTAATACATTAACCCAACGCAAATTACACGTAAAAACGTTGGTCCGTTTATCAAGCCTACAAGTCACTTTATACGTCCTTATAATTTACACAAACGGAGTATATTGGCATTAATAGTAGATGCAGGACTTATCAGTTATTACACGTTATGCGAGTTTAAAAGTATTTCATCACACTTAACCTTGAATTCAGAGAACTTGTAAATCGACTTTGAGAAACGCGTCCCTACTCGTGTAAACACTAGTCCTTTTCATGAAAAGGAACGGCACCAACCGGCCGATTTTCTCTCAAAAGAACGGGAGGCATTCCTCCCAGGGACTGCACTTTCATCTCTTCCCATCATTCCCACAATTTCCACCCTTTCACCAATTTCCTCCTTCCTTCTCTTCCTCTGGCTCTCCCCTCACTCGCCGCGAGCCGTCCTCTTCCTCCTCCCCGCCAGCCCCTCTTCCCTTCACCCCCTCCCCTCCACCCGTCCTCCTCCTCTCTCGAGATGATCTGATTGAACCCTTTCAGCTTCGAGCGGAATCGAGTTATCCCTGGCATTTAGCGTTTCATAAACAGAGTATTCAGCAAGGGAGAGCGTTCGTTAGGAGCGCTAATTTTCGGGAGGAAACCGATAATGGGGTGAATGAGAGAGGAATTCGATGGGTTTGATGGAAATAGGGGAGACGTGGTAGGGCGGAGGAGAGGGGAGGGAGAGGGTGGCGGGCGGTGGAGAATTGAGGAGGTTGGGTGGTAACTTGGGGAGGGGAGAAGAGTTGCCAAGTGAAACCAAAGGAGGACGCCAAGGAAAGACTTAGTCACGGAAAAGTAGCTGAGGGCGTGTAAAGATCGTTGAGGTGCTGCAAAGAAGCGTTTGCTCAAATTCAAGCAGAACAAAAGAATTTTATGAAGTAGAAGTAGCTCGAGTAGCTCATCCTTAATTAAATGAATGCAGACTGAACTGAGATTATGATCTTAATAGCCAAGTTTCATTTTAAAAGAACGTTAACTATCAACGTGCATAATTTCTACACAATATTTTGTGTTTTTGGGGGCGTTGATGAATTGATTACTGCTGTGCTATCTATGGACACTGCAGCCGAGCAAATTATCGAATGATGAACGAATGCACATTTCGACCGAAAAACCTCCAGTCATAGTCTAATCATATCTATTATATAACGGACAAGGCCATTCAATTGACCTACTTTTAGTTGTCACCTCTTTCTACTATCACCTAGTATCTATTTTTCCACCAACACATAAATCTCTTATGTTTGAAAGTCGCCAACCCAAGTAATTGCGTTAAATTTCTTTACTTATTTAGGTTTCGTTGAGCAATGCAATGCACTAAAGATTCCCCATGACTTTTGATATTATTTACAGTGGAATAAATTACTGCCGTCTCCAGGAATCAAATGATGGCAAATTTCTTTCAGCGGTATCCCAATCCCTACTTGAGGTGTTATGTGGACAGCACTTCAAGTGAAATAGCGTCCGTCTAATGGGACGATAAATTGTGGACTCCTTGGCGCCTTTTGTTAGGAACAGGCTAATGCCTATGCCAGGTTTCTCTCCAATCTCTCTCCTTTCTCATCCATAGTACCTAATGCCGCAAATGACCTCAGTTGTCAGTCGCCTACCCTAAAACTAATAAAACTACTTCTATAATTTACTGTATCTATCAATTTCATTAAGTGTCTTGATTTACTATCAATTTCACCACATGTATTTAATGTTCTGAATACATTTGAATCAGTGGAAGAAAATAGCCTCGCTAGTAAGTTGATTTATCTATTTTGGTTCTTTCACGTCAGTAAATATAAGGCTATAAATCACTGTAATGTGACGAAAGGACTATAGTAATACTATATTTATACGATTATTCCACTACAAATGTTATCCCGAGTTGTTGCGGCGACCTCGTAATGGGGTTATCGGCCGTAACAATTTTTAATAACTGGCATTTTGCAACTGAAGATAAGTTCCCGAAACATTTTTCTCAATGATCAAACTGTCGCCTCAAAAGGTAACTGTAATCCGGAATCCCGCCTCCGGGATAGTTATTATTTTGTACATTCTACACCGATAGATGCGTAATCACACATAACTGTCTGACAATGGCATTTCCAGGAGATTCTAATGGCCAGAAATGTAGAAAATCTTTACGTACCCCAGATGCAAGAGGTCAGAACGTCACCTTCCGTTGCGTTGTACTCCATTTCCATGAAGTTTTGCGGTCAATACTTGCTTCACAGCAGAAAAAGAACAGGTTGTGGATTCAAGAGAGTAAATACGAAAGCACTAGTAATCTATCCTCTGCTACCTCGAGTCCCTTTATCCCTCGCACTCGTTTCTCGCGAGCCCGACAGCCCAAAAGAAGGGAAGGGTCCCTAAAATCCAATAGCATTGAACCACGAGGCGGGTAATGAAAGCTGACTGTCCATCGTGTGAGAGGGCAGCGGAAAGGGTGTGGTCGAGTGTTCCGGAAGCGTGGGGCATTAAATCGCGAGTGGTACCTATTACGTTTAAGTCAACCAGAGTAGGAGTGCTCGGGACGGGAGCAGCTGGGTAGGTTGTCGTGTGAGTCATGGTCCTAGATGCGATAGGGCTAAAGTTCACAGACTATAGGTCGTGCCAGCTCGGGTGCGTTAGCTTTTCTCGAGCCATCTTTTTCATCCATTTACGCTGACGCAATCTATTATATCCTGTCCCCTCCAAGTTGACACATGGCTCCTATTTTTGGTGTATTCAGGAGCGATTGCACATTGAAACGCTGTCCTAGCATTTCCCTTCCCTTAATCGTAATTCCCCTTTTCCCTGACCTACAGAATTTGATTCAAATCGAAAATTAACTAGATACGTTGTAACATTTACGGTTTAATGATAAAAACACGAGAAATTCGAAAACAACAAAAATAGTCATTGGTCATTTAAGTAATACTTATTACCTAAAAACTGAAGTTTTTAAGTGGTATTTGTCTGACGATGTTTCGTCGGAGTAATATATTCAGTCTCAGCTTGATCAAAAAACGCAGCATACGTTGACGAAAAAATTCACCATTTTTTACATCCTAGCTCTGAACTGGCTGGTGTCCAATATTAATGCGGAAAACATCTGGCAAACGTAGGAGGAGTATACTTCACTGCAGTTATGATAATTTTAACATATACTCGTATAATTTGATTTTACTTCCTAATGTAAGATATTTATACTGTTCTGAAAGTCACGGTTATTTACCATAGAGTGAAGTAAACGATAGATATATTTATTTAGACTTAAATTCAGTTTAATTCCAGAGAGACGAAATACAAAACTTAGTCTATAATTATTCGCTTCATTAAAGAGTCAACTCTTATTCTGTAAAAGTAGAGCTTTCTATCGTTATATTAAAATTTTCATAAGCATATTCGTCGTACAAAAGACAGGTGGAAAAATGGGAATCAGAAACGGCTCCATACATTTATTAATAACAATTAAAACTAATCCATCTACTACTTATCCAGAGTTCTTTACTGAGGATGGTAGAGGTGTAGGCTGTTTTCCCTTCAATACTACCTTAAAAATGGATTGATTGCAAAAATTTCAGCATTCATGAACAGTACCAGCACTAGGAGTAAAGGTAGATGCTACTCCAGGACGAATTAACCAAACAAGATTTTTTATAAACTGACCTGGTTTATTTTACGGCCAATGCTCTGAAATTTGTGGAACAAACCACAGATTTATACCAATCACAATCGAAAGAGTTACAACAAATTAAAAAATAAATGACGCTTCATTAGATGGCTGAAAGTAAGTGATGGTCTCTTAAACCACAAGATAGTAAAGTAAAGAAATACTTCTACTGAAAGAGGTTAGTTAACAAATAACAATATATTGTCAAACTAAAATTAGTACTGGACTGGACTGGACAAACTAAAAGGAGTACTGGACAGCCAGTACTCCTTGACTCCACAAATAGCCCCAATAAGATGAATAATTGTATTCATCATATTTTCAGCAAAATTATTAAACAGGCAAACACAGAGTTAGGCAAAATGAAGTACAAAGAGTTAAACAATAAATTTCGAAAGGCCACAAATAAAGTGAAAGAAGAATTGTGGAAAACGCAAAGCGAGGATATGGAAAGTTTACAGAGGAAGGGTGAAATTGGTGCGCTATACAGCAAGGTTAAGTTATTACCGGGAAGTAAGAAGGCAAGATCTGTGCTAGAGATAAGTGGGGTATGATCATAGTTGAACCAGAAAAAATCTAAGAGAGATGGAAGGAATATATAGAAACACTGTATGGTAGAGATCTTAGGCCGGCAAGGTTAGACATAGAAAAGGAACATGACGTAGAAGAAGATAGCTTAGGTATATACTCGACGATGAAATAGAAACGACATTAAAGGAGATGAAAGCAACTAAGGCCGTGGGGGTAGACAACATTCCTGTGGAACTGTTGAAATGTTTAGGAAAATGTGGGAAGAAGGCCCTATATGGACTGCTTCGTAGTATCTATGAGGAAGGAATCCGGCCGGAAGATTTTGTGAGATCAGTGTTAGTTCCAATTCCGAAAAAGGTAAAGGCTACATCATGTGAGGATTACAGAACAATAACTTTGATATCCCACGCAGCTTAAGTTATTCTCAGGATCATCAACAAAAGGATAGAGAGTAAGGCAAATGATTACTTAGGGGATGATCAGTTTGGGTTTAGGAAAGGAAGAGGTACGTGTGATGCCATTGCAGTAATGAGATCACTAATCGAGAGGAATATAGAATACAATCAGGACGTTTTTGCCTGTTTTGTAGATTTTGAAAAAGCGTTTGATAGAGTGAATTGGGAAAAATCAATGCGTGTATTGCAGAAAATAGGAATGGATTGGAGGGACAGGAGACTGATCCGCAACCTGTACATGTCGCAAACTGCTCAGGTGCGAGTGGGGAACGGAGAGTCCGGATGGGCGGTGTTAGGAAGAGGTGTAAGGCAGGGTTGTCCATTGTCACCGGAGCTGTTCAATGTACATGTGGAGGGAATGAATAAAGAGGCATGGGAAGAACTGGAGGTAGGAATGAAAGTCGGATGGGAATTCGTAAAATCAGTCAGGTTTACTGATGACCAAGTATTAGTTGCTCAGTCAGCCAAGAGGTTGAAAGCATTGCTGAGTGAATTGGAGGTTCAGTGCGATAGATGTGGGATGAGAACCAATATTAATAAAACAAAGGTTATGCGATTTTCCAGGAAGAAGAAGGCTAAGCTAATTTTTAAAATAGGAGGGGAAAAACTAGAGCAGGTAGAACAGTTTACGTATCTCGGAAGTGTTTTGGACCAATACAGTCAAAGTAGTAGGGACGTAAGGAGAAGAATTGCGCTAGGCAAGGAGGCTTTATCAAGGAGGAGGGAGTTGATGATGGGGACGTTGAGTAGGGAGGTTAAGAAAAGACTCGTAAAAACTTTGATATGGGGCGTAGCTAAGTACAGCGCGGAAACGTGGTCGCTGAAGCAGGATGATAGGCGTAGATTGGAGGCTTTTGAAATGTGGGTGTGGAGAAGAAAGGAGAAGGTGAAATGGACCGAAAGGAAAACAAATGAGGAAGTACTGGAGATGGTGGGTGAGGAGAGGGGTTTGTTGTGAAAAATCCTATGGAGGCAGGAAAAATGGATGAAAGGCGTATTGAGCGGTAGTTGTATGTTGAAGAAGGTAATATAGGGGAGAATGTTGGGCAGGAACGAGGAAAGGGCAGGAACAGAATAGGGATGTTGGACGGGATGAAGAAGGAAAGGAAGTACACAGAGATGAAGAGGAAGTTGATGTAGAGTAGATTGCTTGATTGGGTGTTGTTTGGAGGTACAAAATATTTATTTGATAGTTGTGTCCATCCAAAAACCTACCCTAACCGGTAGATTACCTAATAATAATTACCTCAAAAGCCATGTGTCCTACCCCGGTGTAGTAGTAGAATTTTATTTATATTATTATTAATGATAATCGAATACACACAACATTTTTCAAAGTAAGTAGAAACATTTTCTTTACTGGAGTTTTGGCGGAAAATATTTCGTAAACTGGCAACCCAACTATCGCTCCCTAAATGCCATTTTACCGTATAAATTATTATTGAAGTCAATGGAAATGAAATTATTATTTAACGAAATCCTCTTGAATTGAGATAATATCTCAAACCTTTACTTTGAATGGAGGCAAACGGAGGAAACGAGAAAGGCAAACAAATAGGTGTTAGATATGTGAAAGCTGGTGAGAGGAACTCTAGTAAGACAAAGGTCGTCGGTCTACGAGGAGGTTAGCGAAGGACCAGAAGGAATTGGGGGTATTGCTATGTAAGTTGGACAATGTAGGAGGGAATGAGCATTTTGGATGGTGCGGGCTGGAGTGATGATGAAATGAATAAGGCAATAGCCTGGAGTAAAGGGTTATTTACAGTGTCTTTAACCTTCTTATGCATGTAGTTACTGCTTATTGCAGGTGACTGAACAAAGGGTGACCATACGCACTGATCTTTCAACTGATTATCTCTTTTCACAAATGAAATTTTCCCCCACGAATTCGAGTTTCTGTGCAAGGGGGGCATGAGCATTCTACACCGTATATACGAGTTCTTAGAGACCGCCCAGGCTCCACCTACTTCCATGTGGTAGAGTACTGGAAAGAGATGTTTAATTTCAATCGCTCACGCTCCAAGTGTACGGTCTAGTGGCCGTAGTCGCAGAAATATAAGCATGGCGAATGAAATCCAAGCTGGTCCCTGCTATATTCCGCGGAAAAATGTCGGATGGGGAGCGGCTGCTAAACGGCATTTCCCCCGTACCCGTCCCGTCGATGGATTCGGTAATTAAATCAAACAAAAACCTTGGATACGGCTCCCTACTCCGCACCCTCCTGACATCCCTCTAAGCAACCGAGCGGGGATTGGAGATTCTCTCTATCTCTCCAGCAAGTGGGCGGTGGGGGTTGATGTGGACGAGGGAGAGGGCATAGAAGGGGGATGCATTTAATACCGCGAAGGTGACGTTCCTGTGAAGGGAGGTCCAGAGAGGTTCGACCCCTCCGTTAGGGTGGCGAGCCATTGACAGCGCCGTATCCGTGACCGAAGAGGGGGGAGGGGGTCGGCGGCGGCTGCGCAGAGAGGGGCTGTGCGGTCTAGGGCGCGGGGGTGAGGGTTTCCGAGGAGGACGGGGGCGGTGGCGGCGGAAGGGGGCGGCACCGAGGAAGGAGGAGAGATGATGATGGCCCCTCGAGGCTCAAAGGGGAACAATCCGGGAACCGGGAGGCAATGGTGGCTAAAGAGGTCTCCCCACTCGTGCCTCTTGCTCTTCCCCTCCCGTCGTGTCCTCAACCCCTTGGCACTTGGCCCGGAGGGGTGCGTCGCCGACCGGTCGCTCGGCGCCGCGCGCGATTCGAGATGATCGACGAGAAGGGCTCGCTCAATGGGTTCGCATGTTACTTGGGAATAGGAGATATTTTTTCGATGTGGTGATTTTAGTGTCTACAGTAGATCTCATCAAAAACACGTTTCTCAAAAGAAATATTACGACAGAACAGAGCATATACCAACGACCTCCTTCCTCTATTCTCAATTCGTGTTCCCCCTTCGGCCAACACGTAAATTGAGTCTGATGAAGATTCCAAATTTCCTTCTCTCGGTCTCTCAACGTTCCCTATTCCATCAACTTCCCGCTACATTAACTCCCTAAGCATCCAGTATCCTTCCCTGGACCTCTCTTCCCCTCCCTCAACGCTTTCACCTCCTTTCTTAAACGCCAGATGGTAAATTAGCCCTCTCTGCTTGCATATGTGCTCTCCTGCCATTTTATAACTATTATTGTCATTATTTATTAACTTTTCTTTATTGATAATTGCTTTTACCCATTCTTTTTCTTAATGTATATTACATGTATTGTCTGTCAGCCAATTTAAAAGCCTTTGTGCCGTTTTTGGCTGCTTTGCTAAATAAAAAATAAATAAAGATAAGTTTTCGTCTTCCAAAGTTTTAGACAGAATTTTGAGTATTTTTTTACATATTTCATAAGTATCATATGAACACACAAGTTCCACGTTTATCAGTATTATATGAAGCACCATCAATATTTTAAAATGGAAGCAAAATTTTAAAATTAGTTATACTTCAGGACTATGATTTAAAAATGTGTTTTTTTAAATTTTAAGGGCAGTGGCACAACTACAGTTTGATTTTAACTATTAAATGAGAAACTTTTACCTATCTAACACCACCTTATACCCAGACAATTACCGATCCAATATTTAGTCAAAGTATTTTCAAATAATTTGACTAAAAATTGGATCCTCCTTACTTAATAAATATTACTTACTTAATAAAATAAATACTTACAAACATAAACGAGATAATGCTGCGTCTAAGAATACCTTAGTAAAAAATTTTTTCGTGCACTATAATTATACACCGAATCGTTCTCAATGCTGTAGAGACGATTTTTTATCAGGATTAACGAAGTGTTCGACTTCAGTTGGAAACAAAATATCAGCCGGATGATGAGAGAGCAACAATTAATATTCAAACTCGGGGCGGGGAGAAGGGGGAAGAGTACTTCGTCGGAGAGTTCACGGCTTCCAAGTCCTCTCCATCCCACCTCGCCATAGAATCCCTCACAACGGTTTTGCAAACACCCTCTCATTCAATAATCGTCCATTGTTTCGGAATTATCGCTCATTTGAGGAAACCTGTCACCATGGCAACGCCATGGGTACGACGAAGTTCATTGCTCCCTCCGCCGTCTCCCCCACCCACGCTTTCTCACGACCCCACCCCCTCCGGCTCCCTGTACCCCACCACCGACCCTCCCAATCCATAACATGCCCCTCGTGGAAAGCAAGAGGGCAGGAATGGGGATGTTACGCTCGATGGAGTTCGCAAAAGAATGGATGATGAATCAAGATTTATTATCGTGCGTCCAAAGGCCTTTGAGATAATTACACACTGTTCTCTATAACAATTTGCATATAAGTTATATTCGTATTGTAAATATAAAATAAATTTAGGAATAATCAGATAAAACCATAATGTATTAATGTAAAAAACTCGAAATATTTTTCAAATCTAATCTTTCTACGATGCAGAATATTAGCGCGTTGCGTGGAGAATTTTGTAGCATGTAACAAATAACTTAATGAATGTAACTTGAAGTTTATAGGCCTATATCATAAGATTTATTATCTTTGCATCACATTTTAGAGGTCCTAGAGACGCGGAAATCTTCACTTTATTCTAGGACTAAAAGAAAAGGCTTAAGCATTTCAATCTCAATAGCTTCATCTGAGGAGAGACGGGTTATTTTTATGTACATGAATGCAATAACTTTTATTCATTGAAGATGATACTTCAAACGATCTTTTACACGCAGAGGTACGACAAAGTGAAGTCTTGTGGTCTGAATGCAGCGTGGGGTTCGTGTGTTGGAGGTCTAATTTCAGGGCTTAAACTGCTAAAAGAGGCAAGGGAAAGGAGGAAGAAGATATGCATAGCGGAACGGACGGGAGTGACAGAGTGAGGAACATTTTAAAAATGAGCGAGATCGATACTCATAACTGCCATTTGTGAAACTTCTAGCAAAAATGCTTGCGAAATCAATGAAGGAGAAAAAATAATAATGATTCTGTTTATTTCATCTGCCTTTTATTTTGTTTATTCAATTCGGTTTATTTATCCCGTATTTGTGTCATTGCGTCACCATCATCCAACAAATTTATATTCATTACGCTTATCTTAGTGGCCGCAATAACTGGGAAGACAAACACACACGTCCAAATGATTTATTTTAATTTTTTCACACATCTCAAATTGATTTTAACACGGAGGAAACACGACAGGATGCTTGTAGCATGATCAGGATCGGGGAAAATTTGATAATCGAACTTGCGGGGTGCTTAAAAGTCAAAGGATTCAAAATTAAAATATTCACGTCTCGAAATTTATTCTAAAAAAAAAAGTTCCGCATACATTATTGATTAGGAAAACTATTTATGGTGCAATTTGTTGTCTCAGGCGTAACTTTATGGAACTTGCATGACATAATGAAATTAACAACTTAACTGTGTAATTCCACACAATTTATTTTTTAAAAATACGATCCAGGTTCCGACGTTGAACGTCATGAACGTCACCTGATCATGACGCTCAACGCCGAAACTTGGGTCGTGTTTTTTTTTAAATAAATTGTGTGGAATTACAAAGTTAAGTATTTAATTTCATTATGTTGATGGTTTATCCCCTTCCGTCACCTCATCCCAGATCCAAATAGAGAACTTAACTACTCGTTGCCCGGGGGGAGGATGGCTTAAGGACATTAGTTTTCTGAATTCCGACCCCACTAACATTGATTCTTTTCTCTTGGGGTTAAGCAGAGAATGCCAAAGACTAGGTCAGCGACGATTGACTTTCTTGAGCATGCTTAAGCTACGATGAGAAACGCTGTGACTAAGGTAACCAAAGAGACCATCCGGAAGGTCAAGATCATTACGTGAGGTTGATTACGGCCTTGATATTTTCCCATCGCCCGAGGTAGTTCATATTGAAATCTAAGCTCGGTATCAGGGAAAAAAATTTGGATTGCTACTTTCTCCGCAATAGTGCCAAATGACGGTCCACGTGAGTTTTTATGTTTGGGCTTCCACCCTCCGGAGATATTAACATCATCATTTCAAAATTCAACACTGAGTGAGGTACGATGAGGGAATGGGGGAAAATCTGTGCGCACTTAGGAAGAAGAGGATCCAATTATAGAGGATATCTATCGTAGAAAAAGGAATAAAAACATTTACCACTATCCTCAAAATATGAGGGTGATAACGAGGATCAACGCCTGATTTTCCCGCAGAAGAGGTGAGTGCTGTCGTAGTCGCATGGTGCACTAGGACGAATTCAGAGTTTTGGAGGACGAGGAGCAAGAATGGTGGGGGCGGAGAGGCGGGAGCGGAGGGGAGGTGGCGGGGGATGGCTGATTGCTCCGAGCGGTTAATTGGAAAATTGCCGCGGCTCAAATAATTTCCGAACCAGGAATGCCAGCCATCCCCCGGGCGGTGGCTGCTGCGCAGAATAAGAAGTGGCAAGGAGCCGAGTGCGCAGGTCGGGTGCAAAATCGTCCCCCCGCCCTCATAAGCATCGCCGTTCTCCCCATCCCCAACGAAACCCTCCTCTCTCGCCCCACCCCCGACCCCCCTCTCCGCCACTCTTGCCGTCAAAGCACCGCTGCACATAGTACACCTCCCTCTCCCTCATTGCTCCCGTCGTTCCCTGTGGATTCGCCAAAGAGGTATTTTCGATGAAACAGGTACAGTATGGTTTAATTCAATCGTTTAAGAAGCGTGCACGTTCGTCGAGGCTAAGGTTGCATGGCCTGTAATACAAACTCCAACGACATACTCATAATTACTGCGTTTTACCTTCGCTTATTAAGATTGGTGTGTTGAACTCCACGCACTGGCTCCAGGGTCGAGATTGCACAGCGGCAATATCCGCTACTTAAAAGGCACCTAAGATTAGCTCGATTGATAACTCAACCTGCCTTGCCTCTGTAGTTGTTTCATTACCTCATTTTCCTACACTGAGAGCTCCTTCGTCCCACAAAGTTATAACATCTTGAGATGCCAAAAAGTGGGCTTAGTATTGAATTATATAGTGCCCAAAGACTTAAATATGGAGTGTGGTGCTTTATGTATGTGAGACCTGATCTTTTAGGCAAGAGACCGGGCATAAATTGAAGACTTTTCCAAGTGAGTGTGGAAGAGAATGAAGAAAATAAATTGCATAGAGAGGTATACTTGCAATTAGGTTTTTAATAGTGAGGCCGAAGAGAGGAATTACTTGAGGGAGGGAATCAGAAAAGGCAGATTACGTGGATGGAGGACATTTATGTTGAAGGTCGTGATGGAAAGGATAACGTTGGAGAGGGGGATGTGGGAAGGAAGAGAGTGGCCATTTTAGATACATATAAGATAGGCAGAAATGATGAAATAATGAAGAAAGGAATAGGCATTTTCACGACACTTAGAAATGAAGAACCGCCAGGGTCCACCCAAAATCTACTTTTAAATTAAATACATTTACTTGTCTCTTCTGTTTCCTCCCTTAGTTTCAATATATCTCAAAGTTCAAACATCGTTGAATTAAATTCCAATTAAATGCCAAAATTTCTTCACCATATTTGTCCCACCAACCGCTCATACCATAATAATGAAATGGCCCAACAATATCTTGCGTACATCGTCATCAGTATCCCGAGATAACTCTCAAATTCGCTGCCGTAAAAATATTACTCCATAACACTGTTTTGGTATCCCTCGCTATCGGTTCAATCCATAATACTTAGCCGATGTAACTCGCAAATGAAAGTCGCCATTATAATAATCACTAATCATTATAGATTGATTTCTAAAAGTTTATTTTATTATAATTAATAAATGAAAATACTTGTGTTGGCCTTTTTCTCCCGTAAATTAAGTGATCACTTCCTTCAAACCATCTTTCATACCGTGCTTATCAGTAGATACTTCAAACCAACCATAGATCAGGTAAATATACTCAATGAATTACGGATGATATAAGATTGATTAAGTGAGCTATCAATGGTCATCGATGGTGACAAAGAAAAAAATTAGGTTGATATGAGGGGGGAAATGTACGGAACTATAAGATAAAGGCTGGTTCCTCAATTGATCATTGCGCTCAATAAGGTATCTATTTATGCATCTGCTTTGCTGGGCATTATTTACTTGTTTTGAGCATCACAAGTTAAGGGGCGGTCACCGGGATGAAGATGCGGTAAGAAGGAATATGGGCGTGGATGGATGTGTGTGTGAAAAGGGAGGAGAGTGAAAAGGTATCCAAATAAACGGATCAATAGTGGAGGGGGAACAGAAGGAAGTTGCAATGCCGTTTCAATGGCAATTACACCTTCATCAGACGATATACGTATAATTGCGAAATGGCAGCACAACTGAGAGCGGGAGAGGATGCGAGGGAAAGGGAATCGGAGGTTGGGGGAATTTGTGGGAAAGTTAATTGTGTGAGGACGATGGGAAGAAATGGAAGACAACGGGGAATGAAATCTTAATTTAAACGTTAGACAGAAATGTGTATAACAATAAATTAATCGGAGTCAAAGAGATGGGAACTTCAATTTACGCCGCGCCGAGAAATACGCAAGAGTAATGATTAGAAATGATAGGCAGATAAATGATCGTAGATCGTAGGCTTTCGCAGCTGTTGAGAGATGCAGAAGTAGTTCTCGGGCTGGACTGCGTGAGAGACATTTTTGGCTCAACGTTTCTCTCCCGTTGCAGGGAGCGTCTTCAGGAGCGAAGTAATTTTTGGCTAGCTGATCCTCCGTATATATACCCTACGTATATATAGATAAATGATGTTCAACAAAATCTGCGATATTAGACGTTTCGAGGGCGTTCTTTTTTACACATTCGAGGTCGTTCTGGAAACTCTGTTCAGTGGGAGAAGTTAAATGGTGTCAGTTTGCAGAAGATACTCGTATAAAGCGGTTGGAATAAAAAAATATGCTTTGAAAAGCTGGATTTTTTTTCGGCCTACCGAGCCTAGGTGAGCTTAATGTCTCCTTAATTAAATTAAGCTTAATGTAAGTTTTATATATATTTGGATTTGAGGGATTTGTAATGAGTATTGGAAGGATTTTTTTGAATGAGAGAATCATTTTTGGCTGTAACTTAAATGCAATAACAGATAACTTCCTCTGCTTCGGGTAGACATTTAATTGATAACCTTATCTCAGCAACAAAGGGTAATGATAAGGAGTTGCCTTAGATTAAGGGAGAATTGGAAACCCTTTTCAGGAAGTCCTTTCTCGTGGAAAATATAAATAGAAGAGAGATAAATGATAAAGTTTTTGAGAGAGAAAGAAGGAGGGAAGGAGAACGGGAGATTTGGTTAAGAAGTAACAGGAGGGTGAGTTATCGTTGGATCGGGAGAGTTTTTTTCTTTCTGTTATCTTTTAAAATCAGCAAGTTCTATTTGAAGTCCATCTAAAGGCAAAATAAAAAATTGGGGAAGAAACAGATAATAAATAGTTGAAGTACGAATAGTATTATTTGCGAGAGGGAAATACACAAAGATACCTGCATATGAGCTTATATTAATGATCTTTTTGCTATTTGATGGATACCTAATGAACGTGTGCTGTAAAATCATTTGATGGTAAAAGGATATTGATATCGATTGATAGGAGATTTGACATTGATATTGAAAGGGAATTACATTAATTAAGAATCATCGAAAGAGATTATAGGACCTACTTGGTACTCGACGTCTCACGTTCTATCGGGCACATAATTCAGAAAAAGATAAAATCCATCTGTATCAAGAAGATAAGATAAATCAGGTTTCATTAAGATGTTTAGAAAATATTTGAACTCTTCCTGAAACAACGTCTTAGTAAAGTGGATTAAGTTATCGCCAATCTTCGCCCAAAATCAAGGAAGCCATTTGCAAAGGAGACCACATCCCAGCTTTTCGAAACTATGAAGTGAATGAGACCAAATGCGGCTGAGAGAATAATAGAGGTAAAGAATAGTTGTTTGATGTTTCGAGGTTATTGCGGGACAAGGACTATATTTAAGCGGGAGAGGGGACGTACATGAAACAAGGGGACGACATACGGAGGGGAACAGGAAGGCGCGCAGGGAGTCCCCTTTGAAGGAAATGTAACCTGACGAAGTAAGGGAAAGAGGGCAGAATTATGTCTCTGCCTCACTTTGAAAAACGTAGGAGTGCAGTTGGCCCATTCAACCTCCATTCAAACGGCCCTGGTCGACGTTATCCTAGGTATTAACCATTTGCTCGCGCCTGAGAAACGTCCGCAGACGCAGAATGGTGGTGCTTTACCATCTACATATCTTAGTCCTCCGCTGCATGGTGCATCGCCGTGAAGTGATCGCTACCGTAAATCAAAAATTCCCTCTACAGAGAGTGTTAATGCAATCGACGAGCACAGCAAAGGAAATGGCGATGGATATGATGGATGGGGATGGATGGATTCAATCACCATGAACGCAATATCTTCGGAAGCCGAAGTTGATAATCACGAATCGTTCCATCATTTGTATTTTTCTCGTGGCGAGTAACAAAAGGATCCAACGCCGAATTCTGCATTGTTTTTAATGCGTAGATTAAAAAACAGCGAATCAAAGAAGTTCTCTGGTCCTTTTCCCAGTAAATTGAAAGCAAGGAAAAAACCATCGCGCTTTGAGAATTGTAGCTCGATAAACATTCATGGACAATCACCAACTCACTGGCTGTTTTATGGATCTCCTCAGTTTGACCTTCCATCCCATTCCACCCTAGAATCTTGACTAAAGAGGGAAATTTCGAAGACAGGAAAAACGTAAATTGATGCTGGGAAGGAACCGTTCGGACGGCGCAGGCTAATTGAAATTCTGATAATTTGCTCCACCAGTTTCGTAAGGAAGAAAAGACTTGGGATCTAAATTCCTCAGGCAATTGAGTTGAGTTATCATGGCTGGAGTGGGGGAATGAGTAGAGCACTACGGGTGTGATAACCGCATCTTGTACCATGCTTCCACCCTCCTCCCCAACCTACCCGATCGACGTGAAAACAGCTCAGAATTAGGTATTCCCCTTCGGTTGAAATGCCTTCGTAGCAAATACCCAATTTCCCGTCGATGCTTTTCCTACTGAAAATCATACTTCACCAAATTTCATATGGCTTGCTCATGGCATACGTCATGTGATTCATCAAATAGGTAGAGGATGACCAAATAAAACTTATCATCCAATGTGAAATTCCAGGAGGAGCATTTTTTACCCTTCTCACTTCCCTCGTTTTAATTGTCAAAGGAATAATTTCCAAGCTAAATAGAACGAAACTCGAGATCCCAGGGGATAGTTCTCGAATATTAGATGACATAAAGGTAGTTTCTTTTGCGGAAATGGAATTCCAGTGCCAGTTCTATAACGTACCCGGAATTAGGGATCATAAAAATTATTGTATTTGAGATTTTAACGGACAATATTGGCATGAAACGTGACGGAAGCGGAAGCAGCTGTGGGAAATTGGTGGCTGGAACCTTCACCATGGCAATGTCCTTCCCCATTCATTGCGTGTGGTACAGGATTTTCTGGTGAAACATAGTATCCCACAGGTTGCTCAGTTACCCTATAGCACTGATATGGCTCCTTACGACTTCTGTCTTTTCCGAAGCTTAAATCGACGCTGAAAGGAAGCAGATTTCAATCGGTTGACGAGATGAAGGAGAAAGCGACGAGATGAAGGAGAAAGCGACGAGGCAGTTGATGAAAATTTTGAAATAGATCTTTGCCGATAGTTTTGAAAAGTGGAAGAGACGCTGGGATAAGCGTGTGAGATCAAAAAAGGAATACTTCGAAAGAGATTAATTTCTCATGGCTCTAGGTAGAATATTTTTCCCCAAAATATTAAATGGCTGGATATTTTCCGGGACAGACCTGGTAATTTTATGTCACGACCTTATAAGAGCAGAAAGAAGAATTAGGTCTGGCAGGAAATAATTTGAACATGAATTCAAACATTATAAAAAGAAAAGCATCTGCAATCGTGAGAAAAATTAACAATTGCAGAATATTTTCATTGCTAAAAACTCACCAAAGGAAAATACTCATAAAGCAATTGTGTGTTGAAAACCTAAAGAACCAGATTATATTAGCTAACGATCGTACAATTACAACTACCTTAAAGCAAGAGGGCAGGAAAAAACGGCAGTATGGAACTTAGGACGGATTCAGGAATGGATAATGGCGTCCTGCTAATTATATCTGAACACTAAAAAAATATCATATGTATTACGGCCTTTGCGTTGATGGTTTCGCAATTAGGACAGAAGCATAAAGTTCATAATTTCAATAGATTCCATTCACATTTCAAAATTACTCCCTAAAACATGCATGGTATTAAAAAAATATTTCCGAGGTGACACAAGCCAACTATTTGATAATAAAAACACAAAACATACAGTTCCTAGACAATCACTATCTCATTCCCCCCATTCCGGGAAAGCGTACTCTTTTAAACGCCATTCAAACAAACTCAAAAGTTGAATGCACGCGCATATTGTCATTTTCACTACGGTGCTTCCGATTTCTGAACGGCATTACGAGAGATATTCGAATAATTATTCCCTTGCCGTTCATTAACTCCTCTCCTTTGGATAAAGGCTTTGTCCTACCACAGACGGAAGGACAGAGAGTAGTGGCAATCGTCAGGTCGATGGGAACTCACAGGAAATATGCGAAGGGCGTACGCGAGCCCACATGCACGGAAGACGCGGGGAGAGCGGGAGAAAAAAAGGGAGGGAGAGGGATTTTGGGGATATGACTGTTTCGGGAGGATCCGGAGTGGAACGCACTGGGAGAGGAGACAGTATAAATTAAGTGCACACTCCGGAGGCAAATTAGGTCGGGTGGGATCACGTGCCTCCCAACCCCTTTCGCCCGCCGCTCGACCATCCCGAACCCTGGACGGGGAACTATGAAAAGGGATGAATGGAGCGGGAAGAGGGGGAAAAGGAGCGCGAAGTACGTGGGAGACGGGACATAAATGGCAGGAGGAAGAAAAAAGGGTGGTGGGTGATTGGAGGGGGGATCTGACGGAGAATAGGAATGAATTATGGAGAGGGTGTGTATGTGGGGTGAGGAGGACGGACGTCGCCCCTCTGACCACACGGGAAGGGCAACAATAACGCAAAAGACCAGCGAGGGTGCCCAAAAATTCCAACTGTTTTCCCTTTTGATCCGTGCATCCTCAGGCAAAGTGTAGAGCAAACAACGATAATGCTAGAAATCTTTGGCGTTATTTTACAGCTGCATTAGTACACGATGGTTTTGATACGCCTAGTGGAACAAAAAGGGATGACATGCGGAAAGCAGAAAAGAGGAAGGTGTCTGATTTTATACCATTAGGAGTAAGAAAAGGCACCGGAACTGATTAACTGTGCATGATTAACCGCGCACTCTTACAAACGGCTTAATTTCCTAAGCCGAGCAACTGGTTTTCGATCCTGCATCTTTACGATGCACTTTCCTTATCAGTCATTTTGAATGCAATGGTTAACATTAGTATTCGATTAGTGTTCTCCTAATTTTTCGATACGAATTCCGAAAATAACGCGAATACTGGCGCTACCACGAACGATTTGAGCCCCGATCGCTAATTTCACCATCTCAATATATGATGCAGTGGAAAATTGTGCAATATGCGTAGAATAGTCATTGTGATAACGCGCAAAAAATATTCATGGTCATGAAATTCTCAGAGCGGTGCGCAAAATAGCTCGTCACCCAACCAGAAAGTCATACGAAGTAAAACAATTTCTGGCGTAACTTGGTGGAAAATCTTCATACTGACGTTTTTATAAACGTTAAATACAATGTTTTTGCAACATTGTATTTACCCTATCCTTCCAGCCTGCTGGTTTTTTTAGTTTTAATCTAATCTAATTATCCAATTATTGGTAATTTGTCAATATTACCAATCCTCCTTCTCCGCCTCAAACCATAGACTTTTAGCCCCCTCTTCCTAGCTCAACCAATCCTTTCTTTCCTACCTCCTCTTCCCCTCCGCCCAGAGAGATATATATATATATATACTGTACTTGACTTGAATTTTTACCTGATGACGTTATGCTATAACGAAACCTGGGTCCTGAAAATGAAAAAGTTTATGTGGAAAAGTAAAGTGGTTTGATTTATAAAAACATCATACGAAGTAGCTTCAAATCCAACCTGGGGGTTGGAATGTGTATCGACTGAACGACTGAATTTTACGAAGGTTAGCAAGTTGTGACATTTGGCATCAGCCATCTGGAAGTCACAAACATCAGGTACTCGTACTACTGTGGACCGAAATGTACAGCATTGTGCACCACAAATCAAAGTACTGGGATATTAGGGAAGTAGTAATTTCTGAAGTGGGAGTAAAAAAAGTGGCTATTTTTCCACCAATAATTTTAGTATTGTAATAACGGTGAAAGTATAGGTACATACACAAAGGAGTACAAATCTCATTATTAGTCTTCATTTTGTTAATGAATAAAATACTTGACTCGTCTAGCAATAATAGAAAGGGCATGGAGTGTTAGACTATCAAGGAAAGCGTTAGCATTAGTTGGAGGAGTTTCATGATAAAATGTCCATTTGTTTTTCTAAACTTATGGAAGCATATAGGAAAACAGTTATGGTTCGATGATTACCATACAAACCATCAGCTGCACCCAGTCGTCCAACACATACTATACAATCCTCCCTTCTCTTCCTTAAGTAGAAAGGGGTGAAAGTCATTTTTACATGGTATCCGAAACACGTAGACAGAGCGCGGAACGAAGCAACCAGCCTAGCGGCCAAGAAAGATTTTGCAAAACTGGAAATAGATGAAAAATAGTGACATAAGGATAATACTAAGGCTAATATTTGAAGATCCGTAAGCAAACGAGGGTAACACTAAAGGGATAAACTTCCAGGTGAACAAATTATGGGATATAAAAAATACCGTGTTATCATCGTCTGTACGCAAAAAAAACAGAAGGGAAGAAGTCTAAACAATAGACTCAGATGTACCGACACACGGTTATCTTTTCACACGAGAAAAGGAACAACCTAGATGTGATTAATGTGACCCCTTCTTTTCTAAAAGAGACCTCCTAACAGATCGCTGCAGATATCGGAACATGCCCACCGGGTTCAACATAGCACGTGGCTTAACGAGGTGATAACCCACGGAAGATCGCCCAGGCAATACTAATAGAAGCCGCCTTTTATGCTAGTTTGTAAGATATTTTCCTCAATGGTAATCTATGAATGCACAGATTATTTAAAAAATTGATCCTATATGATGCAATTTTATTTTAACTCACACATATAAATCGTGTCGTTCAATCAAAATTATTATTTCAAGTTTTTACGAAGGTACACGATGACCTTGTCAGTCGACGCACGCCAAAAAAACAAATATTGCTGCTTGGTAACCTTTTGTCGAAATTGGGAAATTTTGCCTACCCATAAAGTCTTCCAATCTGGCGCCCCTGGAAATGAGGATCCAACCGTGAGAACCAAATCCGGCGACAGGACGAAGACCAACTCCTTCCTACAACTGCCCTCGCTGAACGGAAGGCCAGAGGGATATATCCTCCCTTACCTTCCCTTTTTATTATTTCCCTCTCCCCCCGACCCTTCCCTCTGCACAATATATATCAACACCCTCCCTCCGACAACCCACACGAGGCGACCAGGGACTTTCACCCTCTCCCCTGACCGCCCATTTAATTGGCAGGGTTGAAGGTGGTATCGGGGGCCGGCCTAGAAACGGTGGGGTGGCTGACAGCGGCGTGCCGCTCTAGAGGGTCGAGTGGGGCAGCGCGGGAGGATGGAAAGGGAACGCCGTCGGCACGCATTGTCCTTCCCCGCGTCATTAAACCGTGGGGTGCGGCGGGAGGGATTGCCGGGGGGAGGGGAGGGGGAGTGAGGGAGGAGGGAGAGGGAGGCCGATGTGCTCATGGCCGCGGAATAGTTCGATGGAGGAAGGGCTACGCGAGAAAGAAAGGGCGAGGCACGCATGATGTGGCTGAATGTCCCACGACTCTCCTGTCGCGGCGCGTTTCTACTTCAATTTTCAGCACATTGAACTCCGTAAAATAGCGGCGGAGGCGAACATTTGAATGCGATGCTTTCGTTTGACGAGAGGCGGATGAGTCGCCTATGTCTTTCTTGGCTTGACGATTCGAATAAACTTTTTATTTACCAATTTAAATGCCGATCATATATTGTAAGGTTTAACCCCCTCCCCCATTTTTAAAGCTCACATATCTCTCTCTCTCTCTCTCTCTCTCTCTCTCTCTCTCTCTCTCTCTCTCTCTCTCTTTGAAAATCTGGTTTCAGGAAAAGTGATAATTTATTTTTGAAGGAAACTTTGGGGACAGGTCCTGTGAAAAACTGCATATTTTTATGACAGTAATGAAGACTTAGGGAGACTATAACGTTTTTTTTTCAGTTTATTGGTGTGTATTCACGTGGTCACCGTTCGATCATCAGCAGCCTTTCTAAGTTCCATCATCACGAATCATGATAATTATTCCTACTCACAAGGTTCCAAAGACATATCTCCGCCTCCTCCTTATTATTCAACGATCTATGCTATGATATTTCTTCTCCGGAAGACGTATTTTCCAATTTTACAATGAGCTAGCGTTTGAAAAGGATGAATGGTAGAGAGGTATAAGAAACTTGAAGGGGGAAGAAAGAAAAAATCAGTCTGGTTCTTTGAAAACGGAATAGTAAACGCTGTTATTTAATAATTCGGTTCAATGCTGTTGCCTCAAATGGATAAGGGCTAATGGCTACCCAAACAACTTGGTACCTTTGAAATAATACCGTTTTTAAATTAAAGGCCTATTAAACCGATTCTCAATTATTTTAGTAAATAATTTCGCAGTAATAAAAGTTTTAAAAATGCATGTAAGGTATCGAGTTTTAAACATATAATCTTTTCTATGTTGTATCCCTTTGTTGTAAGGATATTTTCCGATTATTTGTCATGAAAATAATGTATATCTTGGTTGTATCCATCCGCAGTGCATTTTCCCCTTACAAGTGAATAAAAGTGAACCGACGGAATAGTGCAATGATTCTGTTCGCGGAAAAATAGTGATATTTGGACTACGGAATATAAGAGCTTTACCGATATTCGGATTACGCAAGCAAGCAGTCAAAGAGCGAAAAGGAGTAGGTTCTGTGGACTACCGTACGAAAACTACGAACTGATGGGAGAGAATTGGTTATTTGAAGTTGCGAAAAATATCGTGGTGAAAACAAAAGAAGAGGATAACAGGGACTAGGGAGAAAAATGGATCAAGCTTAATACTTCTGAGAAAAAATGAGCTTAGCTTCAGGTGCTGCAGAGAATGAGCGCATCATAGGAATAAAAATAAAATAAAAGCCTCAATCGAGCGTACAGTAGTGAATGGGTCGAAGAACAATCACCATATTTTAACACGACTGATGATTATATACCCGTATAATTCCTATCCAGTATGCAATAGAATCTCCCCACGTAGGACGATCGCCTTTGTTTCGTATATCTGCGCACGTGTTTTCATTTTATGTGATCTTGTTGTCACTTTTTTTAGATTTTAGAAACTATTTATAGAAAAAAATGGATATAACTTTCTAAAACAAAGAGTAAGTCTTTTATTTAGTCATTCAAGCTGACTTTTTACATACTTCAAGTACTACCTACTCTTTCAACTCCTATCCCCGTGTAGAATACTTAAGATATGTAGCGTTAGGAGCATTATTAATGCAATGATTTATCTTTAAGATAGCCCACCATTAGAGCTACTTAGCTAAAATAGTAACTTTTGGCTTCCAATAATTAGTATATTTCTTTTGTGAAAGCAGAAGGTCAACGCGTCCCTGTAGGAAAACCCTTGTAGGCAGTATAATAGTTACATTACCATTGAACCGGAAACCGAGACCCTGGTCGTTACATAAATCATTAACCAGAAATGCCTATAATGTCACCCAATGACAAATATAGAATTAGTAATAATTTTCTGTCCATCCAACTTTTGTCTAGTCAATGGTTTCCGAAATTTGAGAAGTATCAATTATATATATAATATATATGTATATGCGGGTCGCGGTGGTCTAGGTAGAGCGTTGGACTACTGACCGGAGGGTCCCGGGTTCGATTCCCGGGTAAGTCACTTTGGGCACCTGCAGCTCCACCCAAGCTAGTTGATTTTTCGGGTACCAGATCTTCCTGGGAAACCATAACCGGCACAGGGAAAGGAACTGGCCCCCCTACCCTGATGTGTGAATATTCACACGCCGTCGGGCTTGGTACACGGGTGAGCTCTACCATCACCTACTAAACCGACCTTCGGGTTGATTACTGTGTTTATGGTTTTTTTTATATATGTATATGTATATATATACATATATATATATATATATATATATATATATATGTATATATATATATATATATATATATATATATTGTAAGAGGATCAGTGAAATAAGTTCCACAAACGGTTCCCCTTTTTGCTCTTAAGTCGCAGGAATTAGCAATTTTCAACTTTTTGCGTATAAGTCGCGAGATAGCTCGTCCAAGGTTGCCATCAGAGGTCAATGGAAAGAATATTACGAGAAACATTTGCAATTTCGACATTATTTTCGTATCACTCCATCTATAATGGACAGCGGGGTAAGATGGAAAAACACGATTCCTTAAGCTCCTTAGGAAAGCTTTGAAAAAAAGGTATTTATCAATAACTGGGAAATCTGGCCTGTGATCAATACGAAATAAGATATAAAAGGGAATGTACACAATATTGAGATTTTTGAGCTAAAAATTCACGAAGAAACGAGAAGATAAGGAAAGGAGGAAAAATGTATTACTGAGGTAAATCAAGCCGCGAATAGACAATAAATAATAGTGATGTGGCTATCCCATGATAAAAACCCTAAGTTTTTAGTATACAAGAACGGCTGACATGGTCGTTAATTTGGGGAAATTTCAAACATTAATTAGAAAAGACCTTACACAAATTTCCACAAACAAATCTTTATTCCACTACCCGGTTTCAACGTACAGTGTCTACCCAAAAAAAACTCTTGGAGAAGCAATGCGACCCGCGTTATTTATCTGCGAGATGTGACGGATTGTATGCGGCTCGCTACTAGACTGGATCCCTGTTCGAGAATTACGTCGCGAATTCGCGATGCCACGTTCCATGGAGCAACAATACACGGTAAAATCTTGTTTTGAACTTTGAAAGAAAGTCGGGTTCGGAGACCATGACTATTCGTGAGGATGCTTATGGAGATTAAATCAATGTCCCAAGGAATGGTTTTCCGCTGGCACAAGATGCTTCGGGAGAGTAGAAAGGAGGTTGACGACGAGGAACGCCCTGGAGGTCTGTCAACGACACAGCGCGGCGATATTTGCACATATGAAAGACACGCTCAATTCCAGTCGATATCTGAGTGTGTGAATGTTGGCTGAAAAGTACAATATTCTGAAAAACATTGAATCGCATTTTTAAATAAAATTTAGCCATGAGAAATGTGTGTGCCAAGATGGTCTACAATGTGCTGCCGGAAGATCAGAGCACTGCTCGTATGATCATATCGCATAGAGGGCTTCAAAGACAATTATTTGGGACGCTGGACAACGGCAAAGAGGTCAGAATATTCTCTAGAGTCCATTTAAAAATGTATGCCCTAATGTATACTCTAAGATATATTCATAGCTTGTTGATTGATGTATCGCAATACTATTAATATCCTCTTAATAAAGCACCGATAAAAATCTTGTTAGTCCCACGAACAATTCAGTCATGAAAATACATTTAGAATAAATTATACTAACAACTGTGGCATACGCACAGCCTGGAATTCAGAATATTCAGATTATTGCAGATATACGAGGGTCCATCTGTAAGTATAGAGACAAATGCTCTCATTTTAAAACTTTTCAATGAACTTTTCCATTTTTTCAGAGGTGTTAAATAGCAACCTTAGGATGAATCCCAATCAGCAGTTCGATTTTTTTATGGCAACATAACCTCAAAATCTTCAATTCATCAAGCCAAGTCCACTAGAAGAATTCACCTTAGAAAATCAGCGCTCTGTCATTAGATTTTTAGTCACAGAAAGTGCAAAATCAAGTGAAATACTTTATATAATGCTACTACTATACAGGAAACGCTGTATGGACCGTACAAATGTTTACAAGTGGATTGATCGGTTTAGCAGTGGGCGAAAAAAGGTGGGGGATGAACCTCGAAGTTGAAGTCCAGTCGAAGTTTCTGGTCCCTCGTTGGATCGATGGACTTATTCGCAATAACAGAAGAATTACTGTTGAAATGATAGCTAAGGAAGTTCAAGTACATACCTGCGACGAGATCTGAATCCATTATTATTACAAAAATGTATATATATATATATATATATATACATATATATATATATATATATTTATGTGTGTGTATATATATAATAATAATTAGGTCATCTACCGGTTAAGGTAGGTTTTTGGATATATATATATATATAAAATACATATAGTAATAAAATATTTATTCATTCACAAAGAAAAAGATAAGGAAAGTGCATTTTCTCGATAGCTCAAGTGGTTAGAGCATCCGCCCGGCAAGTGGAGAGATCCGGTGTTCAAGTCCCGGTCGAGGAAGATATTTTTACATTTGTGATCTGCTCAAATCCGCCTTCCCCACCTCTCATGTGTTCGTCCTTTATGTGTGTTCCTTTCCCCTTTCCTTATCTCTATTTCTATGTGAATGAATACTTGTTCGCCGTATGGCGGGATTTCTTGTTTGAATGTATATATAATATATAGTATATATGATATATCTTAGTTTCACCCGACGATGGTCGTGACAGTACACCAGACAGCACAATAAATTATTTTTTCAGCGGAAAAGAGCAGTTTTTGTTTCATTCTACACGCTCCAATTCCACCGCAATGCGCTTTAGTGCACTCAATTTGCGTAATCTGTCGTTAAGGGCATAAAAAAAGGATTCACGAATGGTAACAAGCAAACTGAGAAAGCCGCGGAAATTGGTCGAACTTCGTCCTGACATTCGTCGTTCCTCCGGGACGTGTTCGAATGACGCTCGAAGGGGAATGACGTCCCCTTTAGCCAAATACCGGGGGGCCCGGAGTGGGGATTGAGCAGTGGTTGAGTAAGAGGCAAGGCCACCCGACCTCCCCATGACATCTCGTTCGCTCGAAAACAACCCTCGCTTTGCTCCGCGAAAACGGCTGTCAATAAAATCGGGGAAGGGCGGGAGGTTTTTCCGCGGGAGGAAGGAGGAAAAGTCTGTGATAAAAAGAAATGACCCGGCGATGCAGGGAGTGAGGGTTGTACCCGGGGCAGAGGAGGGAAGCGGGCGGGGGTCGGTGGGTCGCGGCGGGCGGTGCGGGGGGGTGGGGGGATGGGATGCCTGTCTCTGTGGGTATTGGCCAACGCCACTCGTTGTCGTATGAAATCCCGATATTCCGGCGCTCCAATTAGGCGGCATTTGGGAGAGAGTGGAGCACCCCAAATTTCTTGGAACCCGAGACACGCACAAATGCCGACAAAATCTGGGTAAATATCGGAAGGCTGTCAAAAGGGAAAAGGACCTTCGGTTCTAATTTCGATCGGCGATCGGGACGTGCACGGAATGTGTTTCTGGCATTCATAAAGCGAGCGGGGGGCCAGGGAGGAGATAGAAAGAGAAAATCGAAGCGTTCCAGAATGAGTAAAAGAAAGGAAAGCTACGTGATTCGCTTCAAATTGCTACCGACGAACAGAAAGCGTTACTCCATTATTTCCAGAAAATCCGAGGATAGAGTCACTAGAGGAACAAAAATAAATAACGTGCACTACTTAAACGACTGGCTAAATCAATCCGTGAGCTCAACCTGGAGTCTAGGAAATAATTCTTACTCCAATAAAATAAGGGGACGAAATAAGAATGAGGAACTAAGGAAAATCGATCTTTATTCAAACCGATGAAAGGAATGCATCTAAGAAATTCCTTAATCACAAATTGCAGTAATTGGTAGGAAACGATAGGCAAAAAAACCGCCATGACTCAGAAACAGTGAGCAAAGTTTTAAATGAAATCAAGGGTTCGCCTAAAACCTAACAACGCCCCTTGCTATATGAGGCATTTTCTAAAAATAAGGGTCGTTTGGTCATTAAAAAGATATATACTTTAGAAAGTGTTCATTTCCCTAAAAATCTGCTTCACTTTTCTACATAATCGCTATCCATTCTAAGCACTTTTCGTAATGCTGCACCAGTTTCTTACGTAAATACCTCATCATAGAAGTTCGCTGCTTGGGAATTGAATCAGTTGCTATCTCCTTGGTTCGGACAGCAGTGTGAGGACGCGCGCCTTCGTTGCGGAGAGATATTCCGGACAACAGCTTCCCGCGCCGTCGATTTTGGATAGCACGTCTTGATGAGCATTTTGCAGTGCACGTCAGATGTAACTTTTGTCCCGAAACGTTCCATGAAATAAGCCAAAAATTGCTGTTTTTGGGCCATAACAAAAAATAAATAAACAAATGTAGTTCTTTGTCCACTTGTTGAACGATTTCATGGGCCTGGATACTGGGCCTGCCGTTCCGCTCTTCAACATGCACATTTTTGTACCCATTTTAGAAGTATCCACACCATTGCCCAACCTTTCCTTCTCTCATTACTGTATATTCATAAACTAGGCACAACTCCCGATAAATTTGGGCCGCCGATGATCCTTTTGCCCACAAAAACTGAATTACAGAGATGGTGATGAATGCGTGCAAATTTGTTCTGACCCGCCATTTTCAAATATAATTAAATGGCCTTTTAGAACATGCCTCGTTAAATACAGCACAGATACATAATTGTAGATCAGATTACGAGACAGGAAACTAACTAAATGTAGCATCCTCAAGTGTGAGAAAGTCCCCTTCTACTAACGTATTCTTCAAAAACGTTCGTACGGAAAAACGATCTCAGGAAATTGTCAAGTTTCTCTTAATAATAACTAATTACTACTAATATCATTGATTATTCATGGTTAAATAATGTAACCGTACCTACATTTATTAATCTTATTTCTACGTTATTACTAGATTTGTTACCATGACAGACTCATACGGTATATAGAAATTCATAACGGTAAGAAAGATATTCGTTGAATATCCTAACGCTACAGGTGAGACTGAACAATCCACCGAGTTGTTCGAAAAGTTTTGGTCTAAAAAACTGATATGCTTCTACAGCGTTTTGAAAGCGTTTTGCGTCTAAAAAAAAGGAAGTTATGTTGCCACACCCGGCATGTAGGAAAAATAATTTCCCCGCATTAATTTGCTTTATACCATCTACAACCAACTCTAAGCCTCCTCATTCCCATATTTCACAAACTTTATCATCGTTCAATTGAGTTACACTTGATAAAACCCTGTTCCAAATAAATAAGGATAATAATTAATCATATAAACGGATGTTTTTACATACATTTGATCATATGACATCATTGCGAAATTAATTGATCAATATATTCCGAAGTATAAAACATAATCACCAATTCGTACAGCTCGTAGTTCTGTACTTTTTCTTGAATATACCATTAGCGTATGATAGGTGCAAGACGTAAATTATAGAAATATATTTTTTTAGTGTGATCATTTCCGTGAAATAGATCAACAGCCGAAGAAAAAGAATCCACGTTTTGTCACGTAAAGAGCAATGGGATCCGCGTTCGTTCCTCTTCCGGAAAATGCACTCCCCCCAGCACTTCTCCCCTGATTTCGTCTCCCACGGTAATCCGACGTCGATTGGGTTGTAATCGCCATTAAAAAACGAGAGCATATGCGGCAGCGAAGCCGTGGAAGGAGCGAATAGGGTAATCGGGGAGGGATGGAGGAGAGGAAGGAAGGAGAGGGGGGAGGGATTGGATGGGTGGGAGTTGGGTCGTATCTCGGAGATTTTGTCGTGTGGGTGAGTTGGTGGTGGGGGGGGGGGGGGGTGGGGGTTGGTTGGGGAGGAGCGGCATTGGGTAGGGGAGAAGACATGAAACGAGATAGTTGACAGCGCCATAAAGAGGCAAATCCTCTTTCGGAGGGAATTTCAGGGGGCTTATCCTTTTTCGTGGAAGGAGAGCAGGGTAGGAGTTAGAAAAGACGGGAAATGTGTGTATGTGTATGGGGTGATGGAGAGGGGAAAGGAGTTGGAGGCGTGATGCAAGTCGGGAGGATCTAGAGTGGAGGGGACGATGGCTGAGTCGCGGAGGAAGAGGATTTATAAGGAGTGGGAGGGTATGTGTATATCTCCTGAGAGGCATTCATCTCTTTTAAAATACAATCCCTTTCCCGTTTTGTTCGAGGTTTCACAGATACATTTCATATCAAACCTGTACATTAGGTTTGCCCGCCTATTACAAGACACATCCCATGAAAGTTCTCCTCCTAGAGAATATGATGAAAATATGCAATGGTATGACATGAGCATGCAACATATTCTTACACAAAATAACTCTCGCTAAATATAGTTGTATGCATTTTGCTGGTGTTTACTGAGCTGGGTTTTCATAAATCAAATTAACTATAGGCTTTCATATATACATTTACCATTTTAATGAATTTTTTATTCATCAATATGAAGTAAAATGGAGTTTTTTTCAGAGTTTCTATTTTTTCTACCAGCCCTTAGAATATGGATAAATTCCACGCAGTCATCCTGAAATAGTGCCGTATAACGACTTGAAAGTTAAACCTTGAATGTTCTCTAGGACGTATAGGTATAAACTGGAATAAAATAAATGTTTTTATAGTCTAAACTATATTTTTCAGTTATTAGTTTATATACGGTCGCTCAAAGAAAAAACAATTAATTTTGAGTCTATTAATTGATAAATATAAAAAGTAGGTTTGAACATCGACTGAAAGTAAACGAGGTGGTCACTGTTGAACTGACAAAAAATAAGATCTACATACCAGAGGTAACGTAAGAAAGTACATATAATTTTACGGACTTGTGAAAATAGCCATATCAATAAAGGAATAACAAACATTTCTTTTGTCACTCAACCGTTAAAAAGATTCATAAGTTTGGTCAACAATTAAGAACTTACGAAATTACCAGCCACACGCCTAATCGACCAGGAAAAGGAAGAAAGTTTAGGAAAGTTTTTAAGGGGGGGACAAGGGGTCCTTAAAAGAATTTGAAACAAACGTAAATAAAATCCTTCATACATTTTTCAGATCCGTATTACCATTATTCTTAAAATATAGAGCATAAAAATGTCGATCTAATACTTTCAATTTAAAATTTTTTTTAATCAGTAGGATATTATTGAAATTATTTGACTTCGCAAGAGTGATATTAAAGTGTCATTCATTATTAACTGTTAACTGAAATCCACAATTTCTCCAAATTATTTGATTTTTTTCAAAGAATACCGCGTCATCAACCGTGAATTATACCTTGGTAATTCAAAATAAAAATGGCTTTCAGCTCTATCTTACGGAGGCGCCATTTCTCTTCTTTGATGAAATATTGGACTGCTCATGGCGTAAATTATCTCCCTGCGTACAGTTTACATATTTTATTTGAGCAAGACATTTTTCTCACTTCAGTGTTTCCTGTCCCTTTCCTTATTTCCCCAAAATAATCCCGTGAGAATAGTATATGTGTACATACACGTACATATCCACATGCATGTGCACATATGGACATGTGAGCGCGCTACAAAAATATTATCACATCAAAAATCATTTTGTGTAATTATTTCAAGGAAAAATAGAACTACCTTTGAAGGCTAGAGAGATGCAGAGACCCAAGAAGATAAGAGATAAAGGTTAAGACCACCCCTTATTTAAATGGGTAAACCTTTTCCTGAGGTGGCTTTTCAAATTCACATATGTCTCCTCTCTTGGTCAAAACTTTGAACAATTATATCTTGGCTTTCTAGAGCTATACAACGACTAGCTTTCTTGCATCCATACCGCACGGTCTCTTGGGTTCTTCTGTTAATGTAAAGAATAACCGAAATGCATCCAAGGCCAATGCTCGGCATCGCAAATTCGTGGGGTGGCGCGCAAGCACGACTTACATATCTGGGAAGAAGTAATACAGGGAAAGAATTAAATCGAAAGAGCGCATATTTTTATCATTAAATACCACTTTCCAAAAGACTTTTCAAGATTTATTGGCATAAGATGTCGTTCTTCCCACTAAAAAACTTTATTATAATATAAAAGAGCTTTGCGGTCATAGTCTTACAGTGATTTCCAGTACATCTTTCCGATGGATGAAGATGTAAAATCTTTAATTTACGGAAACTAAATTGTTCATTTCTTTCTGTTATTTTTAGAAACCACTGACTTTGTCTCGTAATTATCTTCTTACCACGTCACTACCCTAGGACTATTACCCAATATTATCAATTTTTCATGTTGGTAGTGAATAAATAATGAAAGAACTCACGCAACAGTGAAGTTTCTTTCGCTATACGCAAATATAGCAAACTCATGACGCATCCTAACAGTATCACATTTGGTTTAAGGTTTAAGATTGTTCTTAATCATTTTGTCCCCAAGTACTCAATCGCCTCATACCAATGATTTTAGTTGTGTCTCAGTAAAACCTTGCTGACGAAAAATATCTTCTGAAATGATGAATCTGCCGATCATATTGATCTCATGAAAAATGCTACTACATTTGAAAATAATAACAAATTTATTCAACTTTCACTATTTATTCCATTTCATTATTTACACTTCACTTTATTCACGTTGTTGCACTCACTCCAAGAGCTTCTCGGCATTTATCGTTTACAGCATAGCTAATGCTTACAGCGGGGACAACTTTTAGGATGTTGGAAAATAAACCTCGGTAAAGACCAAAAAATCCTTCATGTTCGATGATTTTTCGAAAAAGACCGGTCATCGTCATGCTTTTCACACTCTCAGATTTTGTCGGTACTTCTGAAATCAGAATAAAAATATTTAGTTTTTCTTTCATTCATTGCTGTGTAACATTGATGCCTTTGGCAGATGGATCAGAGGCCTTAAAATTTACTTTGGTAAAGTAAAAATTTAATAACGTATGTATTTTGGTAACGTTCCAAATTTACAAATTGAGCGGCTTCAGGCGTGATGTGGTGGAAGTCGAACACGATGAATAACTGATCGTAGCACTTTTCTACTTGATAGAATTTATTTTACGACCGGGCTTCGATGTACGAGGCGTGTTCATAAAGTAAGGCCCGTTTGGTCACAGGAAAAAATATACTCATATGAAACACATTTTATTGGCACTTTTAGTTAGCTACAAACCTACTTCACTTATCTACATAATCGCCGTTCACATCTAAGCATTTTTCGTACCGCTGCACCAGCTTCTTTAACCCCTCTGCATAGAAACTCGCCGCCTGAGGGTTGAACCAATCGACGACGCCATTCTTGAGTTCCTCTTCGGTTTCGAAACGTTGTCCACCGAACCACTGTTTCAAGTGCAAGAAGAGGAAGTAGTCGCTGGGTGTAAGGTCAGGACTGTACGGTGGGTGGTTTAAAGAGTTCCCAACGACCCAAAAACTCTCGTCCACTGGACATTCTTTGCTCTTTGTGGTGGTCGGTGAGCATTTTCGGTACCCACCTTGCACGCAATGTGTGGTATCCGAGGTTTTCCGTAACAATATTGTAGACAGTAGTGCGTCCAAGTTGAGGAAATTGTTCAGCCAGGCCATTAATTGTCAATCGACGATCACATCGCAGTTTTTTTCCACTTACGAAACAATTTCATCGGTCAGAATACTGGGCCTACCACTTCGCTCTTCGTCATGGACATTTGTTCGTCCATTTTTAAAATCACAGCACCATTGTCTAACCTTTCCTTCACTCATAACTGTAGGTTTATAAACTAGGCATAATTCCCGATGAATTTCAGCAGCCGACAATCCTTTTGAATACAAGAATCGTATGACAGAACGCACTTCACAGCTGGCGGGATGAACGATTGTCGCGGACATTGTTGTTTGGATGCACGGACAAGCGAACGGCTTCTGAAACAAAACCAATGCTGCTATAGCTTCTCAATGAATCAGTAGATGGCGCTGCAGGAGCAAAACTGTGTTCTAAAGCGCCAATATTTAAATATAAGCAAACGGTACTTACTTTAAGAATAAGCCTCGTATTATACCATCATCAGGTAGCCCAATTGGGTTACCTGATGATAATGTAATACATCGAAACCTAGTCGTAAAATAAATTCTATCAAGTGGAAAAGTGCTACGATCAATTATTCATTGCTTTCCAAATTTACATGTGTTTTGTTACATAACATACCACAATTTTTCATTTTTCAATAATCATAATAAGTCGCACTGGTAACAATTTCTTATGAGCAAGAGGAAGAAAGAAAGGAAAATTCGTAGACCAGCAACCTGCAGGCCATTTCATTTTCCTTTATTGAATGAATTATTTGTTGATTCCAAACAATCAATAAAAATTAATAAGTTAAACCTCGAAGATAAATTTTACCCTTTATCGGCGCTGAATCACTTTAATTCTTCGTATTCAATTGCATCACCGAGAATATGCTCAAAAAAACGTTAGAATATGAACAATTGAAAAATTATTAGGTAATTAAATTTTTAAAAATTAGGTAATCTACCGGTTAAGGTAGGCTTTTGGATGGACACAACTATCAAATAAACATTTCGTAACTCCAAACAAAACCCAACCCTCTTCATCTCTAATTGAAAGATATTAAATATATAAAGACAGGTTATTCCTTGTGCACCGAATGTAAGCCTATTCAATTCTAGTTTTTAATATTTGGATATGTTTATACTAGTCACTATTTTATTTCCTTAGCTGGTGTCATTTCCAATTCAAGAAAAAATATTGAGAACCATTGTGGAAATTTTGAAGCAGTAATAGATATATATACAGGTACACCTACCTGTACATACCTGTGCATGTAAGTATGGGATCCTCAGGTAACTGAAATCATATTTCACTAGTTTTTCTTTGAAAGAAAAGCCAATTGACGACAAAATGCCTCCTTACTGATTATAAACCTTCAGAATAGTTGGCAATAGCATTATTATAATTCCAAGGAGATGATAATCCATTTCTACACAAGACCCATGCGTGACAGAACAAATATTCTTAACAAAAATTAGAAAGACATTGTAAATATATGGTGATAAATTCCATTGAAATAGAAACTGCAATATTTCCATTAAAAATGGCATTAAAAATAAATCATTGTTGTTGCAATATTTTAAAAAAAAGTTTCATCAGGACTTGACCAAAATAACTCATTTTATTTTGCACTAAGGTAAGTTTGAATTACTCCTTCCCGAAAATTCTATCATATTTCACTGTAAATTGTATAAATTATATACCTGCGACGCGCCATCACTCTCACGGGGATCTAGCTGTATTTATAATATTAAGGGGCTGAATCAGATGAATAGCCGACTGCGAATTATTTTACACGTGGATTCCGAAGGCATTCTTTTGTCGGTGGATAACGCTCACTGGTGATTCTATAAATTATCTTATTTTTGGCATTTTTTGCTTGTGCTTCAATTGATGATGGGATTTTGACTAGTGTACTTTTTGTACTTCTTGGAAATATTAAAAAAAAACTTGAATATCCCGTGTGATTGCCATGTATACAGTAGAATTAATGAGCAAAATAATTTGCAGCCAACTATGGGCTTCACATGGGTAATCTAGAGAAAAATACACTTTTGTTCCACAGGGAGTATAGAAAATCATTATTTTATGGGGAGGTACGATTCTGGCTCTAATTTTGCAGGTTTCTCACGCACAGTTTGATAACCCAAAGGTTTGTTTGATAGGTAAGGGTCGAGTTCACTTAACATTAAGCCAAACGGCGTGCCGTGTGGAATTTGCACACCAGAGCATGAAGGGCCAGTTCATTTCCTTGTACTATCTGTGGTTTCCCAGGAAGAACTGGTATCTGAAAAATAGGACAGCTTGGGTGGAGCTGAGGGTGCCTAGAACGGCGTCTAATCCAGGAATCCCAGGGTCTCCGGTGATGCCGATCCCATATTTTGGCGCCTAATTAAACATAACTTATGGGTTCTTGTCAGGGGACGTCGTTCAACTCTCAGGAGATGACTTTGGACATCACCATAAACCAAAGTGTGATTTTCTTTTTTCTTTGTGCTTATAACTGAACGTGCCAGGTCTTGATGGGATTCTCCAGATATTACAGAAAAAGGAGTTGTATCTTCTTTCCTACTGACTTTTAATAATCAAACCACTTTACTTTTCCACATAAACTCCTAAACTCCTTTACTAAAAGTAAAGTGGTTTGATTATTAAAAGTCAGTATGAAGATTTTCCACCAAGTTACGCCAGAAACTGTTTTATTCTTCTTTCCTAGTTATTTTAACCGCTGTATCAATGATCCCTTACTCTGAACGGCTTAGCTCGATTTGATCTGCGCTCTCAACAGTGAAAATCAACCTTAGGGTTCGTTACCATGGTGTTTTTAATCACAACTTAATTTACATGAGATTATATTACTTATATCTATTGCTACTTGACTAAAAAATCCCCCGAGTTTCACACTAATTAACGCTTTCGTTACCCGCGGAGGCAACTTCGTAAAACGAGGTACTCCTGACCCATTGTCCTGGTGAGGTCTGGGCACATCAATTTTCCCTCCTCAAAGAAATGATATTTTAAAAGATATATTTGCGAATTTTTCGAGTGAAAGATGAATAAAAATTTGAGGGCAATTTTTAAGGGGATGAAAATTAAAAAGTGACAAGAAGTTGGCTCAAACGATGCAGATAGGTTATCTAAACAAATGTTACCTTGAGCTTGGAGCCTTGTCCGTACGAGGGCGAGTGGATAGGATGCCACCTGACCAGCGGTGCCGCTGACGGCGGCGAAACCACCGAGAAGTAGAACACCAGGACGCTGAACGTCCGCGTTTTCCTGAAGGTAATACATTTTTGTGGTCTGGAAAGAAAATGAAACGAAAATTAACATGAAAGGAAAAGCTATGCAATAAAGGGATCAGACATTACGTAAAAGGAAACTATGTTTATGTAAGCTCAGATTATAATCTAGTGGTTGACTAAATTCATCACATATTTTAGACAAAAGGCATAACGGTCACATTAGTGATCTTGGGGATTAGCTGCGATGACGGAAAATGTGTAATGCAAAAAACTGCGGGAGCCTACATTTGAAGTAAAGGTGTAATTTACTGAGAAATGAATTTGTAAATCCAAAATTATGCAAATAATTAAAGGTAAAAGAATGATTTTCATATAGCTGCATATGAACTAATATGATTGAGATTAGAAATGTTTTTTTCTCAATGAGAGACTCCTTAAGAGAGCCCTTGCCGGAGCGCACCTTTTACTCACCTCATAAAGTGCCAAATCAATACCAGAATATGGTATAACACCTAGTATATTTGGTAAAAAACCACGGTAATAACATCTAAAACCTTCTTTCCTAGTTATTTTTACCGCTGCATCAATGATACCCGAATACTGGCCAGTTTGTCTCAGGATTAATCTTGTTTTTAAAACCTGGGGATCAATATCACTAAATGTAACATTTGAAGTTTTACTTTAGACAACTTCGAGTTTGTATCAAATGGTTTGATTAAAGACATTAAGCAGCTGTGAACCAATGGTCTATCATCTTTAAAAAAGTCAAAAATGAACAAGATAATAAATTAGGCACCTACCTCAAGTGGGTATATCATTGTTTGACTGAAACACCCAGCCAATGAGCCGGCTACAACTCTGTCATAAATTGTTGCTTCGCGGGCTTCGCGACTTGTAATCATCGTTTTTATTTTCTCATAAGCTGTGTACCTAAGAGCCGCCTCCGGGATCGTTTTCGTTACATTCATTACATTACCTCGCCAAAGTCCTGCGATTCCGCCCTCCTTGACCATGTCTTGCAAGCACGGACGGAAGCCCTTATACTTGGAATGTACCTTTACGAAGAAGAATTGCGTGGAAAGATTAATTTTTTTCAAATATACCCCGACCGGCCACTCGGAGGAGGTCGGTGGCGGGAGTTTAGCCGATATCCTTCCGAATTTGCGGTCCAAAGATCGCGAGTTGTTATTCCGCTGCGGACATGAATACTCTTGATTTTTTTGCAGAATTAATCGCTTGTGTTGAAGGGTGCGAAATTGACTTGCCTATTGGATGACCGAAAAACAAAATTCTATCACGATTACTAGTCGGAAGGATATTACGCTCCTCGTCTAGCCTGTATATCTATTCACACCTTTGACAATGTTATTACATCGTTATTTGCAATCTATTCTTTGATTTAAAGTAATATCTCATAGAATCTCTCATGGTGCCTTACAGTCAGTACCTTTACGTACGTACGTACCAAGGTACGACCTTTACAGTTCCAGTGGCTATCACTTAACGTCCCTTTTCCTTAAAACGCATAAAAGTGATCAAAATTTAATTACTCTTTTTAAAGAACTAACATTGAACTTACTATCATCTGTAATTGACCCATGTAGCACATAAATGTATACCATTAACTGCATATGACATCTAGCCGAGAGAAACTAGAAAAAGCGCATGATTTTCGTTGACATCTCCCACTTGGACAAGAGTGGAAACAAAATAAATATTATAATAATTCCAATAGAAAATGGCCAGTTCTTATTTTAAATTTGAATGCTCACAATCTGAATGTGCTATGAAATTTTAGGTTTGCTCTAGTTGGAAAGTAAAACAATATGAATGAATAACAGCACGTAAAATCAGAGATTAATACACAAGTCCACTACTGTATACATAAGTTATGATAAGACAAGCATTCTCAAATAACCACGAGAAAAGCTCACCCTTTCAAAACTACGCTTTCAAAATATATCTCCAGTTTTGATATAAAAAATAAAAAACTAAGAGAATACTTTTAAGCAAAATACACCATTTCTTACATATTAATTCGATTAGGTCGCAAAAACGAAACTTAGTATACTATTGCTAATAAATGGTGAATATTTTAAACATTAAAATGCATAGACCAAATCACATCACAATAGAACCACACAGGTATACTGATTAGCTACAAAGGCACTTGACTATCACTTTCAACAATATTAGTTAGAGAGTGATCATATGCCGTAAGACTTTACTTTAGAATGATGATGAAAAATGGCAAGTTTTTACCTGCATGAACACTTTCAGGCGGTCCAGTGGTGCAGTGCACGTTCGGGATACACCACCAGCCACGGCACCGGCCACCAGGTACCTCCATAGAGTTCCTTCATTCATTCCATTTGAAGTTATACCATCATCAGAAATGTTCCTACCCTCCCCTTTTTGAAGTTGCTGTGGAGAAAAGCAGAGCCGTCATGAGGATAGTTCTGGCGTATAGCGACGTCAGAGAGTTAGTGCAACTTACTTTACCAGTTGTGGGATATATTTAAAAATAAATGTAAAAATATATGCTCGTGATTCGAGAAGGTAAGTGAACCCTGATGAGAATGGTCAAGGACGTCATGGAGAGGGAAAGGATGCTAAGGTCGTGGTCGAGGCCCCTTTTCACATGTCCTTGTTTCTCTGAAAGAGGCTATACTAATAAAACTGCAAGCCTTCGTTCCTGCAAATTAAATATTGCATATTTTCAGCAATAACATTTTCCTATCGTAAATTTTTAGAAATTTTGACGCCAAAAATATTTAAATAATGCCTGCCCCCGCTATTTACGTCCTACCGAACGTTACGACTTGCCATCGCACTACTCGTGACCTTGGTCGCGATCGGGGGTCTTCTTTTGCAAGCTATCGCCAGCGCTACCTCTAATGCGGTTTTCTTTCATGGCATAAATTATTATCAAACGATGGTAAACATATTTTTAATTCTTTTATAGGGCTTTTTATCATGCGTAATAAAAGTTTAAGACTACGATTTCGCAGTTATGAATAAAGAAACTTCGCTGGTTAGACCTAATTTAAAATATGCTGCCAACATATGGGAGTTGGATTGATTACCGAATTGAATTGCGTCCAAAGTAGAAAAGCTAGGTTAGTAAAACGTTGTTATGATAAACTTAATAACGTTTCAAGGATATTAGAGAAGCAAGGCTGGGAATCGCTCACGGACCGAAGGTTAAATTACAAATTAAACCTCTTGCATTCATTGGAAGGATGTCTCTTGAGCAATGATGATGAAAATGCATTATTACCCCCATCATTCTACGGTAGGTAAGATCATATCAGGAAAATTAGAGCGATTATGTGTTGAAATGATAGATTTAAAATGTAATTTTTCCAACGAACGATAAGAGATCAGACTAACGTTGGCCGACGGCGCTAGAGGGAAAAGGTATGTCGCGTCAAAATTAGTCTGGTGTGTTATAAACCCTGCCACACATCCAAGCGGTGGCTTGAAGGGTACCTAAACATTAACTAACTAATCTAAACTTTAAAAAAAATCTAATGTCATCGTCGAAGCTTAACATCGATGGCATAATCCGATATTGTAAGGTTATTCTGGAAAATGACGGTTTCACTTTAAGAAGAATTTCTACGACAAACTTTGGAAGAGAAAAGGGAGACCATAATTTGGTCTATTTAAATTATTTTTACCCGTAGCATTCATCAAAAAATAAATAGTTGGCTAAAAACTAATAGTTTAAACAGTATACTTGTTCTCCTATGTTTCATCAGCGACTTCAAACAGAGTTTTCTCCAAGTTAAATTTTTACATTTTATATCGTCTATAACTATATACACAGTGCATAGTTTACCAATAAATACTGCGACTCTTGATTCTCCGAGTTTGGCACATTCATCGTATATCCTCCGTATTCACAGATATTTCAAATATGGGTGATCAAACCCTTTTGGTCATCTAGAACGGAAGAATATAGTCTGGTGTAGCCTAGCATACACTCTTACAACATTTGGAATAAACGAAAGAGTGTAAATATGTTCCTGGCTATGAAAAAAAGTACATATAAACAAAATGATAGTTGCTAGTTACGATCGGCGGTACAAACATGGTACCAATAAACACGAAACTGAACTTAGTTGCTAAGGAAATAAAAATATGCTAATGAAGACGAGTAATGCAAAGGGGATAATTTACCATCCATGTGGGAATTGTTACATAAAAAATGTTTATTTATATCTCCCTAACATCATAAAATCATATGTTAACAAAAATTATTTTTATTATTATAAGGTAATCTACCGGTTAAGGTAGGTTTTTGGATGAACACAACTATCAAATAAACATTTTGTAACCCCAAACAAAACCCAATCCAGCAACCCACTCTACATCAGGTCCCTCTTCACCATCATTACATTCTTGGGAAGGATAATTGAGGTGGTTTCCCGTTGCTTTCCTCAATAGTGTTTTTAACGTGACACCATCACTTAATGGCCGCCCCACTGGGGTCAGACGCCTTTGCAGCCGCCTCACTGAGGAACAGACGCTGCGTGGACTACCTTTCGTCTGGCTCCTAACCTTCGACCTATCTGGCATGGGTGACCCTACCAGGAGCACTTATTATTACTCCCGCCAGCACAGCTCTAGGGGTCATCGGAACACACAAGCCCTTCCACCACGACAAGGTTGTAGTCTCATCCCTTACCCTATCCTCCTGGTGCTACACCCTCTGCCACACACCTTTTGGTGGCTCGTAGGGTATTTATGTAGATGTAGATTATTTAAGCTAAGAGGCACAGAATGGGATCAAACTCACTCTGTTCATACAGAGGCTTCCATTCTCTTTCTACCAATTAATAACACACATGCCTTCACCCACTTCTATTTCAGGTCAGGCATGGTCTAAAAGAGCCTGATTTTAAGTTATTACAAATGGTGTGATCTCTTTCACCAATATCTCCTTGCTGTTCCATCCTTGCATATTTCTTCTCTCTGTCACATCCATCCATTGTCTTGAGAGTCAACGAAATCCCTCCAAAAATAATACCTAACCAGAGTTTATTTTATATAAGATGATCAAGTGAAGGGAGAGAGGAAAAATAACCTTAACGCCTTAAAAGAGGTTCATGCTCAACAAAAGTACTATCCGTTTCATAAGGTGAAATTAAAATGTTTGAATATTTATTACAAAAAATCAAAATTTAACTCTTACTAAATACAACAGTATGACTGGGCAGAGTTTGCTGCTATCAATCGCTTCATTCAGCCGGTGCTATTTTTAAACAGGAATTTTCCTTCTTTGTTCTTTCGTCAACTTGAGAAAATACTGATATAGCTTTCTCCTTCTGGTGAGTAAAGAATCATGCATCAAAAGGAAATTTATCTTGCAGCTCCATTATTTACTTTCAGACTACATGTTATTTATTGACTACGCTTTCTGAAAATCCTACTTTTTTTGAGTCTCAGAAAAAATATAAAAAACTTATTATCTATGCTAAAATGGTTGAAGACTATATTATCCAATCACTGCGAGATAGGACCTCTGGTTAGACATTATATTAATAATATCTAATTATTGTAATATTTTAGTAACATTCTGATCCTTGCTATAATGCCAATTTTTTAATTGGGCAGAATAGTTCCAGGTCATCTGCAAAATACATTTATTTATATATCCTTGAAATGCAGTCTAAATTTTCCTAACATTTATTATATTTACACCTTATGTATCTCTCTAATATTCCTACCCAGAGGGGAGGAAGATCACCTAATTTTTCAAATAAAACCTTAAGAAATGCAACTTAAGACATGATCCAAAGATACTTGAACCTCAGAAAGGTTAGCTTATTCAATTCCAGTTTAAACTTATATCTATCAACAACCAATAATTTAATTTAAAAAATCAATGCTGTCATTTTAAAGGAAAAATTACACAGGATAAAATTATGTGTACTCAGGAAATTGATTTTGGAAGGTCTAAAACTTGCTACGCACACAAACAGTCATAAAATGAAAGAGTACATACAATGTAATACAAAGAGTGGTTTTGTTTTTGCTTTATTTCGAAGAGTAATAAGAGAGGAGCTTCAAATTATGAATAAATTGGAACATATGCATCAAACGTCGAGCGAAGGCGAGAGCGAAAACGTTCAAACTAGCGAAATTCCGAGTTTTACGAAGCCTGGTATTAGGCGCACATAACGTGCTAGGAGGTATGCTCGTAGAAGGTGCCACTTGACTTAGGCTTTTCTTACAGCCAGATAGTTTCCCCTCCTCTAACCCTCGCCATCGGACACCATTGGTCGAGTGATCCTATGGGTGGAACCATGTGAAGGAATAAAAAGCTAAGCTCATTGGCCGGACATTCCGAGAGGGATTGGAGGCTCCACCTCCGGTCCCCTTGCTTGTCGAAGGGGTGTGAGGGAACTTTCTCGCAGGCTCGGTAGTAGGAGTTAAGTGGAGCCCTACACAAGGATACCTCCTAGCATGTTATGTGCGCCTAATACCAGGCTTCCGAAACCCGAGTTTTCTCGATTTCGCGGGAGCTGAATGGAGGGGCTGAATGCATTCTTCAACCTGGTTATTTATTTTTTGCATCCCTAATCTCTCTTTGGCTGAAATGATTGTCCAAAATAACGTCATAATAAGCTTTCTATTCATTAATCAATGCGAAGGTTTGTAAGAATTTCCAGGCTGAGCAAACGTTACTAATAAAAAAGTTAATATATTATTTGCTGAGTGAATTGGAGGTTCAATGTGATAAATATGGGATGAGAATCAATATTAATAAAACAAATGTTATGCGATTTTCCAGAAAGAAAAAGGTTGACCTAAATATTAAAATAGACGGGGAAAAAATAGAGCAGATAGAAGTTTATATATTATTATTGTAACTGATAGTTTATATATCTCGGAAGTAGCAAGAATTCAAGAGCTCTACGGCCTCTAGGTTAAATAATAATAAGGGGGGAAAAAACGGCCAGTGGAGTTTTTCCCCCCTTATTATTATCTCGGAAGTGTTTTGGACCAATACGGTCAAAGTAGTAGGGACGTAAGGAGAATAATTGCGCTAGGCAAGGAGGCTTTCTCAAGGAAGAGGGAGTTGATGACGGGGACGTTGAGTAGGGATGTTAAGCAAGACTGGTAAAAACTCTGATATGGAGCGTAGCTATGTACGGCGCGGAAACGTGGTCACTGTAGCAGGAGGATAGACGTAGATTGGAGGCTTTTGAAATGTGGGCGTGGAGAAGAATGGAGAAGGTGAAATGGACCCAAAGGAAAACAAATGATCAAGTACTGGAGATGGTGGATGAGGAGAGCGGTTTGTTGAGAGAAATCCTATGGAGGCAGGAAAAATGGATGAAAGGCGTATTGAGCGGTAGTGGAATGTCGAAGAAGGTAATAGAGGGGAAAATGTTGGGCAAGCGAGGAAAGGGCAGGAACAGGATAGGGATGTTGGACGGGATGAAGGAAGGAAAGAAGTACACAGAGATGAATGGGGACATGATGTAGATTAGTTTGCTGGAGTGGGTTTTGTTTGGAGTTACAAAATATTTATTTGATAGTTGTGTCCATCCAAAAACCTACCTTAACCGGTAGATTACCTAATAATAATAATAATAATATTATGTAAACTGATGTATTATGTATTACGTAAATTTAATGCTTCCACCTTTTATGAAGTATTTTATTATTTCTTTTAAAATTGAAACTTAAGTTAAATTTATAAAATTAAAATGCATTTTCTGGAATTTATTCCACCATAATTTAGAAGATTTTGTTAATTTAAAATCCTGTTTAGGAAGACTATTATGATTTGAACGTATTTATTGTTTACCATAAAATCATATCTAAGGCTCCTGTTTCGCCCATTTAAACGACACATATTATTAATCGTATGAAGGGCAGCATTTAATAATATATTTGTTAAATAATTGGCGGTTATTAGATATAAACAATGTTTTCTAAAAGAAACGTATTATTGAACACGTTTAAGCGGCAAACCGCCACCCTAAATCCACTTGTCACCGAGAGTTGTTACTGTTTCCGTTACTGCCATCCTTACCATTTACAGCATCTTAAGGAGCAGGATTTTGGCCCTGAATCAGTGAAGAAATATATTTGTAATTAGATCGTCGGGAGCGGGTGTGAAAAGTACGCCAAGAGTGATAGGTCCAGAGAGATAGGCGTAGCCAGGGTGCTTCAGTTGTGAATGCAATAGGAACCGGGGTGGGCGAAGTGGGATATGACCCCTTCGAGACACCTTCAGTGAAATATTTCTTTCGCCTGATTCCAGTAACTTTATTTTTCGCGACGAAAACCAAAAACTGAATAAATATTTTAAAACCACATACAAACGAGGGGGTGAACCTAATATTTTTCGTATTTCGTAACAATTGCTAAAACCGTATAAATATTGAGACGGCACGTAGAAAATATTGTCACTGTTTCAATAAAAAATTGTTTTCTCTTTCTTTAAACATATCGCTTAAAAGAAATGAAGAAGGGATTACCTCAGCAAATGATTGGTAAATAATATACCAGAATCGGCCATTCAGTCGCAAATAAAACAGTCATTACTCTTCATTAAATGAGGAACACAATGTATATTTCCACAGTTTCATTGACAACAGTGGATATATAGTATGCATTGTGGTCTTCATTTAATGAACAAGAATTGCCACACATTTGAGCCTGAAACAATTGAAGTCATTACTCTGTTCTTCAAAGCTCTCTATCAAAGATTATAGCAATGATTTTGCAATTATACCCAAAATATATGAGGCTATTATATTATAAGTTATTTTTAAACCTGTAGAAGGTAGAGTACACTGCCTAAATGTTAAAAATCGGAGGTCTACGAAAGCTTTTACAGTTAGAACTAATTATAGCCGCATGATTATTAATGGAGATATTAGAATTTTGATTAAATGTATTGGAACTAATTTTTACCATGAACAAGCCAGTTACGTTAGCAGTCCATTTCTCAATTGTTTGCCACTCTAACAAAACCTGTCGCGTTCGGTAAATTAATAGAACAGTATTATATATTTGCATTAATGTTTAAGCCTTTTCGGTGTACCCAAGTTTTTTATAGTTTGTCTCACATGGCGATTAAAGTTGGTTTTCTTTCCTATTTTGCATCCCAATGTTTTTCTAGAAAAATGAAAAAACGATCCTAATTTGTTACTATAAATATTTTTCGAAGCTGATGACAAACGAGGAGGCTATGTTTATCTACAGGGAATGGCGTCATTGGATACACTGACACATTCCCCTTAGAATGGATTCAATAAGTTATTCTTGGAATTTAATCGTAATATCCATAATAAATCGTAAATACGTCGTTTCTTTCTTCTATATTTCGAAGAGTAATGAGAGAGGAGCTTCAAGTTAAGAATAAATTGGAACATGTACATCAAACGTCGAGCGAAGGCGAGAGCGAAAACGTTCAAACTAGCGAAATTCCGAGTTTTACGAAGCCTGGTATTAGGCGCACATAACGTGCTAGGAGGTATGCTCGTAGAAGGTGCCACTTGACTTGGGCTCTTCTTACAGCCAGATAAATTCCCCTTCTCTCACCCTCGCCATCGGACACCATTGGTCGAGTGATCAAATGGGTGGAGCCATGTGAAGGAATAAAAAGCTAAGCTCATTGGCCGGGTATTCCGACAGGGACTGGAGGCTCCACCTCCAGTCCCCTTGCTTGTCCGAGGGGTGTGAGGAAACTTTCTCGCAACCTCGGTAGTAGGAGTCAAGTGGAGCCCTATACAAGGATACCTCCTAGCATGTTATGTGCGCCTAATACCAGGCTTCCGAAACGCGGATTTCCAGCTTGTTTGCTCGCCGTCTTGGCTGCAGTCCGACCTTATTTAATGATTGCTTTCTTAGTGTTTAGCTTTTACTGACCTTATTGTTCAAAATTGCATAATAATACCCATCCTGATGAATATTCACCGTGAATTATTCCAATAAATTCCAGATCGATCTAATATCAGAGCTAAAGATCCATATAGTGGGCCAAAAATTTCTTCTGGTAATACATGTGCATATTAAATAGAAATACTGCTAAGAATATTTTTTTGAAATATTTTGGAAGTGTTATTAATTATTTACAAAAATTATTTATAATATTTCAAGAAACTGCGGGAGATGCCGCAACAGTAACTTTTAACAGAGTCATCCCCTATGTTTGTTGTTGTATTGTATTAATGATGTACTTACAGGTAACCATTGCATGTAATAGCTTGACGTCAATTTTAGAAATCGAAATGATCCATTGTTGTCTTGTGAAATTGAGAAAACTTGAATTATTTCATATTGCTGCTCATTCTTCATTTCATCTGTCCAAGAGGGGATCTGTGTTAGACGATCCAGACAACCGCTTACTTCCGGCCTTATGCCACTTACCTCTGCTTATACTTCTGCATCGGCAGAATGTGAATTCATCACACGATGTGAGACTCTGTCTGAAGTGCTAGATGGTGAGTAGTTACCTACAGAAACCAGCAGGATAATGGTCCATTTCTGTCATCACTGAAATATAAGGCAGAATCCATCGCAATGCTGGACTGTGAAAGAATTAAGAAATCGTCATTTTTAACTCATTAATGAAAGTTGAAGAAATCTGTTTTCCTGGGGTTTGTTCGTGGTGATGGTGATTTCTCGTCGAGATTTCTATCGGGTTCTGCGTTTGCTGCAATAGCGTCTCGCGTCACTGCACTCCTAGCCACCCCTAGATCGGCACTGTCCACAGTTCTACAAGTACCTTATCACCATTGCTACGTCATTCGTTATCGGCTTTGCCATCCTAACCGTCTAAATCAGTGTTTCCCAAACTTTTTCAAGCCACTGCCCCCTTGGATCCATAAACCTTTACTCAACGCCACCCAATGGATTGATAGCTTTAAGATAATAATCAAAATCATAGAACAAAATGACCAAATGAGGAACATTGCAGCTATTAAATTAAAAACAATTACTAATCAAATGTTTATTTACAATCCAATAGATGTTGTGTTCATATCACATTCATGCAAAAGACTTAATACACAATAAAAGGAACTTAGGTGAGAATATGCTTTTTACATAAAAATAAATTATCAAGACAAATAATTTTAAGAAAGCTTTTTTTTGAAGTTTTTATTTCATTGTTGTTACTTAAATTAAGCAATTATATCACATGAACATTTTCAATTTATGAAAATAGAATAACCAATCATGTTTTATTAAACTTAGTTAAACAATTAAGTGACTATTGATTATAGTTTTTCATTTTCTAGAAGTCATTTAAGGAGATTCTATTGCCTAATTCAATAATATAATCCCATCAACTAACATTTTAATGGGATGGATAGGTTTGATGACCTGACACCAAATTTTAGAGAAACTGTAACAGTAACTTTAACGGAGTCACCCGCTATGTGTGCATTATAATGCAACCATTTCAGAGAGTAAAAATCATTCACCTTGACTGGGACACCAGTTTTTCAACATCCGGTTTCATGTCACTTTGCAGGAGGAGTCTTAATTCACCGCGTTCACAAACCTGAAGTTTGTTTCTCTACTTGGAAATAAGCTGAATGACTGCACTAAAATCACAAATGACCAAATATGAAGTCGGGAATGCACAGAGTTTTTTTTAACCACCATCCATAATGCTGGATAACAATCGGAAACCTTCTGTAACCAAAACTCTTGATAATTCATCTTAATTTTGGTTTCAATTCAATTTCATTTTGTAGTCCAATTAATTCTTCCTCTAGTACTCCCAACTTCCTATATATCTACATACAAATGGATTTATCACCCAACCTGGAATATCCAACAAAAGATAATCCTCAAATCACTGTGTCATATTTTATGCAAGGTAGCTAAATGGTCACAAAAGACTCTAAAATCATCATCACCTATGCCAACTTGCTCTTCTAGCTTAGACAGGGAAGGAAATTGAGAAAGCTTGCGGCGAACTATGTCATGCCTAAAATAAGATCAACTTGGAAATAAACACAGTCACCACAGATTTTGCCTTTATAAGGTTAGTATCATTTCCCTGCAATTGTAGATTGATTTCATTGAACTAAGCAAATAGTTCAGACAAAAATGCAACGTCTCTCCTAATCCCTTATAGGTTGCCACGGAACAGTATCTTTCTCCTCAAAAAACTGCATGAGAGTGTCAAAAGGATTATAGAAGGGCCTCATACAATTGATTTTGAAAGCCAACCAACTTCCATGTGTAGCACCAAATGTTTGAAATCTTCGTCGTTCTCATCACACAACTCTCGAAAGAGTCGATGATTAAGAGTATGGCTTTGATTTTGTTAACTGCTGGAATTACAATGTTTAAGTACTTGTGAAGGCGATCACTCGGTATTTTAGCCACCAGATGTTGTCGGTGAATGAAACAATGAATAGAAAAAGCATTTGGTACATATTTTCTCAAGTATACAACACAGTCATGGCGACAACCAGTCATAGACGGTACTCCGTCTATCGCAACAGCAAGTTTGTTGAAAATTGGATTGTTTCCCCTGAGGAACTGCTCTTTAATACGAAATATTGACTCCCCTTTTGTGTCAGTTTCTAATTACCTCGCCAACAACAACTCTTTTAGATAGATTTTCATCTTTAATAAAGTGTACGTAAGTCAGAACACAGATTCATTACCTGGCAAAGTTGATTCGTCCAACTGTAATGTAAATTCTGTTGTTCTCAGGAGGCTGCACAATATATATTCCACATTTTCAGCCAGTTCATCTATTCATCGTCAAACTGAAATGTTGTTTAGGGAAATAATATTTATTGTATCATATGGTGACTTATGCAGAGCAGTACTGAGGGATTCACTTACGGCCTGTATGGTGAGTTCTTCACCAATTGTAAGTGACTTTCTAGATTTGGCAACCATATGTTTTGACCAATTACACAAAATTCTTGTAAGTGTTTGGCTTTTTTTCACTCTGTCACGAAGTGACAAAAAAAATAAGTATTTTCTGTCTTGTCAGGATGTGCCTGCCTAAAATAGTCGATTGGTCTGAAAAGTTTCACCGCCTCATTTGAAAACACCCTTTCGCATAGTAAGCATTTCGTCATGTAAGTGTTTGTAAGGGACTCTATAAATCAATACTTAAGATAATCCACATTATACTGTCTACATTTCTTCTTTGGTGAGTCATTTCCTGCCATTCTGTTCCTACAATAAAGCTTTAAATATTAAAGATTCAATTTTTAAGCGGTTACTTTTAAAAATAAAATTACCATTAATCATATGAAAAACATCAAAACAAAATATTTATGTTCTTGTGGCATAATTTCAAACATATAGAAGCAAGGCTGAATACATGTATTTGTTCTGCATACCTGGTATAAAACAGAATTTATAAACATGTTATTTTGCTATTGAGTGGTAGTAGTTTCACTTCGGGTACACTGAAAACATTAATAGTTTATTTATTTAATATAAATATGGTATATTTCGTGTGAAAATGCATCACGCGAGTGCAAATTCGAAAATGGTGCATACAGATTTTGTACCAGAGGTCTGCAGATGCTCCTTTGCTGTCTTTCGTAGAGAAACCAAACACTAGGCTGCAAAGTAAACTCCTCTCAAATTCGATTTATAATACTGCTGTAATCAGTTGAGGGTGAAATAATATTTTTTTTGGCTCCTATGCTGTCCTCTTGAATCATATTAGTCCATGCAATTCCTCAAGTTGTATTCATAAGAAAGGCAGTTCAAGGGACTGTTGCGGTGAAATTGGTTTTGGATCAATCTTGAGGATACTTGTGTGTGTGTGTTGGTTTAACTTAAGTTTATTCCATAGCAAGCCCACCTTTTCATTTGATGATATATTTTTAAGGGGAGTTTTGTGAAGAAGTATGCTTTCAACTCAATTTACCCATGAAGGCAAAATATTTCTAAAGTTTTATATTCAATGAACTATTGTGAATATTGCCCATTGTTTAAAAAAAAGCTATGCTTCAAGGAAATACACAATGGTAGCAAAACCATGACTTAGATTAGTGAACTGGGAATTTATTTAATTGGAATCTAGCAGGCAAAGTGACAGTTCAATCATACATATAGAAAGCATGAGAGAAAAGGTCCTCTTTTTTTAACTATATTAACGTTTCATGATAACATAAACAATATACTGGCCATTTATTTTCATAATATATTTTGCCAACATAAAGTAATATATATTCCTTATGTTACTTTTAATACATTATACTTATTGTTTGTACTGCTTGCCATTTAATAAGTGGCCTTTCCCTTGAGGACTCCAGCTTGAAGCCCACTCTGCTTTCATTTCATATTTCCACTATTCGCATGACCCTGTTCTTACTTGTTGAATAACTCAACTCAACGAGTCCAACTGGGCAAATCAACTCTGCCAAGTGATGCAAGCGATATATAGTTCATTAATTCAGAACTTACATGGATGCATGGGAGCATAATTAATCACAGCAATTAGGTGATCATTATTAATTTTTTAAAATATTACGCATTCAGATTTTCTCCATCTACTTTTATTAAAATGAAATATAAATATAACTAGGTAAAATAATAGAACAATATAAAATAAGACAATAATACAAAATAAGACAAAATAATACATCAATATAAAATAAGATGAAAATGGTTACCAGCATTTACTTAGATAAACTGCTTCATTTATTCAACATACAGCATTCATCACTTCAACAAAATTTTTGTTTAATGGTTCACGTTATTTATTTCATTCACGCAATAACAACCAAGTAATAAAGTTTAATTTTAAAAAATTTAGTGTAGTCTTTTTAAGATATACTATATATATGATGTAGTATTTTCATATTTTCTAACAATTTTCATTTTAATTTTTATATTTTCCTGCAAAATTAATTTGATGAGAAGCATTTGGCTCACTGAAATCACATCATACTTTTGCATTCTTCTTTATATACCTTGTCAACTTTGTAAATATATATGTATATGCATATATATTTACAAAGATAAATGCATAATAAAGATATATTTTAAGATATATAATGTCACTATGCATAATTCTCCCATCTTTGTTCAACATCCAAGCATGAAAATTGTCATACTTCTGTTTCCATTGCTACTATTGCCATTGCCTAAGTTTTATTTCTTTTATGTAATCCATTCCGTCATAAACCTCTCCGTTGTGTCAACATCCATTAACCAGATATTACGAAACTAGGACTTATATTTCAAGAATAATGAGAGCCTGTAATATTTCCTTTCAATTATGCATGTAGTCTGTCAACATTTCAGTACAATGAAACAGGAAGACATGAAATTTAAGTACTTTTAATAAATCGAATGTAAAATAATGCCTACTATTATGGGAACTGTTGACCAATTAACAGTTGAAATTAATAGCTAATGCTATGGCATGTAGTTATATTATTTCCCTTTGGGTGGAATTAAGCGAAGGCTGGGTTACTGGTTTAAATGCACATTAGTAAGTGAACGAACTTGGGCATATAACAATTTGAAAAACATCGTCTCATCATTTGAAAATCCAAAATGTAAGAAATTGTTTCCAAGAAAGATATTTGCATAGAAGGGTCTTCTGTCTAACTAATTTCTAGATCTTCTAACCTTTATTTCTGATGAACAATCAGACATTTTTCAATATGCAAACATCTGTAATTATGTATGAATCAATCCGACTTACCTGTCATCACAGTTGTCAATCATATTTCACCTGGTTCAAATCCATATAGATGTGCTCTATGCTATATCTACTCACCACATTAAACTGAAGCTCATTCACTTGAATCAAGCTACAGCTACCTGTAGAATGCTAAATTTGCTGTCACTGCTCCTATATCGATTTGGAAAGAGTGTTGATTTGTGGAAAAATTTCAAATATACTGCTGTGACATGGCTATTCATGGAATCAATACATTCAAATTTGTTCCTACATACTCTCTAAAACCCATAATTCTACATGAATGAAGTTCCTATTAGCATGATAGAACACATTTCAGATATGAAATGTACACATCGGTTCAATTCTGTTTCTCTAAATGATTTGTGCTTTTAACTCAAAGTTTATTTCTTCATGGTTAATACTTTCATTATCAATTTTCCAAGCCTTGATACTCATTGTCCACCATTTAGATTCATCACAATCTCTTTTTTAATTTTGGAGTTGAAAAGAGTAGGCCATTGTCTATCTCATGAAAGCCTAAAATGGTCCAAAGAGATAGCAGTTTCTGGTAAGCATCAAGAAAACGTGCCAAATTTTTGTAACTTTTGTGCCTTTTCCAGTAAAAATGAGACCAAAATGAACTTTTAAAAGTACACATCTAGTCTCACCAGAAAAAAAGTTTTTGTTTAGTTTAAGACAATGATAAATTAACCAGACAATCCCTCCTATGGACTGCAACCTTAATGTGATGGAAGGGTTTGAGCATTCTGATGATCACTAGACCTGTGCTGGCAGGAATAATGATATTTACTCCAGGGAAGGGTCAACCATGTCAGATATCTCAAGGATGGGAGCCAGACAAAATGTAGTCTGCACAGCATCTATTCCACTGTGAGGCAGCTACAAAGGCATCTGACCCCAGTGGGGCAGGCACCGAGTGATGACATCACGTTAAAAACAATATTGAGGAAGGCAATGGAACACCAACTCAATTGTTAATCCTAAGACTTTTATGAGGGACTCCTTAATGCAAATGAGTCTTAGCAAATTCTCACAGGATCCAGCCCAATCTCTGCCATATCTCATGCCTGGTGGCAGGAGAGACAAGCCTTCTGCACTTGCCACTTCATGAAACTTTTACAAAGATATGGTGGCAGTAGCAATACAAAAATGACCATATTAGAATAGGTAATGGGAATGTTATGATGTTGAAGGCAGTAAAATAGATATATATAGAATATTAAGTGAGAGATGGTAAGAGGAAATAAAGTTATTTTACATCTGTGTGAAGTGTGATGAAAGGATAGTGGGAATTATTGAGTGATAGTTGTAGAGTAACATATAGTAAAGGGGAAGTGGGCTAGTGAGGAATGGCAATAATATTGAATAAAAAGGTAGGAAGAAATATTAAACAGAAAGTGACAGAATGTTACAAGTCAAAGGAAAAGTGGAACCAATGAACTTTATCCCTGATCAGATATACATACATCCAAGCAACCATAGGAAGGAAGAAGCTGATATGGAGTACAATCAGAGGACATCATTGCAGGTATTCCTGAGGGGATTGGATAGTGATGGGGGGGTTAGAACAGGTAGGTAGGTAAAGGAAGAGATGACAGGGAGGCAGGGGACTGGTTTAGAGTCAGGAAAAACTAATGAATTTATTGCAGAAAATAGGAATAGATCGGAGGGATATGCAACTTATCTGCAACCTGTACAAGTCTCAGGCTGCTCAGGTATGAGTGGGGTAGAGAGAGTCCGGATAAGCAGGGTTAAGAAGAGAAGTAGAGGGCAGGGTTGTCCTTTATCACCTGTGCTATTCCACATATACGTGGAGGGAATGGTGAAAAAGGCATGGGTAGAACTGGGAAAAGACATGGGAAATAGGAATGAATGTCAGTGGAGAATTCAAAGAATCAGGTTTTCTGATGATCAAGCTTTAGTATTAAAATCAGCTAAGGCATTGCAAACTATGCTGAGTGCATTGAAAAGTCAGTGCATTAAGTATGGGATGAGTATATATGTAAATAAAACTGGTTATGTGGTTTTCTAGGCAGAGAGAAACTAAGCTAAAGCTCGTCAAAACTTCTTTATGGAGCAGGGTTTTGTATGGCAGGGAAACATGGTCACTGAAACAGGATGATAGACAGATTGGAGGCTTTTTAAATGTGTGAAGGATGGAAAAGGTGGAATGGACAGAAGGAAAAACAATTGAGGACCTGCTAGACATGATGCAAGGAGGAGAGGGGATTGTTGGGAAAAAATCAGGGGGAGAGGGAAAAGATGGGTGCAGAGCATTTTGATGGGCAGCAGGATGTTGAAGACTGTGTTAGAGGGGAGGATGTAGGGAAAGCTAGGACGAGTCTGGAATAGCATAGGAATGTTGGACAGAATGAAGGAAGAAAATATGCAGAATTAAGGAGTGTCCCACTGAAAGGTGGAATATTAAGATTTATTTGTTAATAGAGACAATGGAATTGGTGCTGTAACATTTGGAAGATGGCATCCATCAAAAACCTACCTTTATCAGTAGATTACAGATAAAATAATGAAATTAGTCAAATTTTTTATTCTACAAGATAGGTTACCCTTTTTACAGTTACAATGTGAGGAAAAAGTAAATTTGGTGGGTACAGCTGTGGTAGTCAGCCAACAGTACAAAAAACACAAGTTCATACGTGCAACCACATTCAATGTCCTGCATCACATACTGTTCACATCAGTTTCATTCTGGATGCTGTTCAAACACACAGCTTTGCTGGAGAATTTTTCATTGCTACCCGAGAGAATGAGAGTAGCTGCTTGAAAGCAAAATCTTGCAGGATTTCATGAAGCACATATTCATACCATCTCATCAGTGCAAAAGGGAATTTCACTGTGAAGAACCCACTGCAATTCAGATTCAATTCCTCTTGGCACAAGTTCGAAAACACAATCAAACGCAAAGCACTGACAAAGCTGAATCATGTCATTTACAGCCACCATGACGCCAAGTATATCAACGAACAGTTACATACACAATATTAAGTTTTCTTCAATTAACAGAGTAATGTTCAGCATAGAAATAAAAACACAAGGAGTAGCAGCTCATGAAATACAAAGAAAAAAAAATTAATTTAAAAATAGAGAAAAAAATACGCTCAATCTCAACATTGCATGAAAACTGTTTATTTAAAATTTGGAGTAATTGGTCATTTTCATATAAATTTTAGTGAAGGATCAATCTTTCTTGGAAACTTAAATACAATCACAGATGAATCCCTAAATACTGGAATTTTCCCAATTCCTCTGAATTCAGCCCAAATAGAGCTAATAGACAAAGGTAAGGGTTGCAAAATGGCAATGGATACTTACAGATCAATATTCCTCTTGAACCAGTTGGGGAAAATAATTGAAATAGCTATATCATCGCCTAGTCTCATGCCTTGAACCAAATCTATATGCTACATCTCAACGTGGATTTAGAAACAAGGTCCATGAAAGCAGCCACATATCACTTGGTGAATTAAATATTTTTAGGATTGGAAAATAGAATTGAGACTTTAGGGTTATTATTTGTTTTCAACAAAGCTTTTGCCTTCTTCAATAATCAGCTGCACTTTGATAAAGTGAAATACCACGGTATGAGAGGTGCATAACACAATTGGATTGAATAAAATCTATGTGAACTGTATCAGCATGCGGAGTTCTCAAGAAATGGATCCAAATTTGGTTCTCCTGGTTCAATTGTAACACTGGCTGTTCCCCAAGGGTTCCCGTACTTCACCCAATATTGTTTCGATTTTTTATAATGACCCATCAGATTAGCTTAAATCCATTAAGGGAATAGACCCTTAATAATCACGATAATCAGGTACGCGATAATAAGGTACGCGTGATGCCATTCCAGTAATATGATCACTAGTCGAGAGGAATATAGAATACAATCACGACGTTTTTGCCTGTTTTGTAGATTTTGAAAAAGCGTTTGATAGAGTGAATTGGGAAAAATTAATGAGTGTATTGCAGAAAATAGGAATGGATTGGAGGGACAGGAGACTGATACGCAACCTGTACATGTCTCAGACTGCTCAGGTGCGAGTGGGGAACTGAGAGTCCGGATGGGCAGTGTTAGGAAGAGGTGTAAGGCAAGGTTGCCCATTGTCACCGGTACTGTTCAACGTATATGCGGAGGAAATGATTAAAGAGGCATGGAAAGAACTGGAGGTAGGAATGAAGGTCGGAGGGGAATTCGTAAAATCGGTTAGGTTTGCTGATGACCAAGCATTAGTTGCTCAGTCAGCCAAGGGGTTGCAAGCATTGCTGAGTGAATTGGAGGTTCAGTGCGATAAATATGGGATGAGAATCAATATTAATAAAACAAAGGTTATGCGATTTTCCAGAAAGAAAAAGGCTAAGCTAAATATTAAAATAGACGGGGAAAGAATAGAGCAGGTAGAGCAGTTTACATATCTCGGAAGTGTTTTGGACCAATACGGTCAAAGTGGTAGGGACGTAAGGAGAAGAATTGCGCTAGGCAAGGAGGCTTTCTCAAGGAGGAGGGAGTTGATGACGGGGACGTTGAGTAGGGATGTTAAGACTAGACTAGTAAAAACTCTGATATGGAGCGTAGCTATGTACGGCGCGGAAGCGTGGTCGCTGAAGATGGAGGATAGACGTAGATTGGAGGCTTTTGAAATGTGGGTGTGCAGAAGAATGGAGAAGGTGAAATGGACCGAAAGGAAAACAAATGAGGAAGTGCTAGAAATGGTGGGGGAGGAGAGGGGTTTGTTGAGAGAAATCCTATGGAGGCAGGAAAAATGGATAAAAGGCGTATTGAGCGGTAGTGGAATGTTGAAGAGGGTAATAGAGGGGAGAATGTTGGGCAAGCACGGTAAGGGCAGGAACAGGATAGGGAAGTTGGATGGGATGAAGGGGGGAAAGAAGTACACCAATATGAAGAGGGACCTGATATAGATTAGTTTGCTAGGTGGGGGCTCACAAAATGTTAATTTGATAGTTGTGTCCATCCAAAAACCTACCTTAACCGGTAGATTACCTAATAATAATCACGATAAAACTATTATTGTGACGGCTTCCTCAGCAGGAAGTTTAACAGAAAGAGCATCTGAAGTAGCTCCGACATTCATTGAATAGTCATTTCTTAACTTCCTAAAAACCAATTAAAATATGTCAAGTACATGTCCAGTCTTCCATCTTCCATTCTTTCTTTGGCGGCCTCTTCCTAAAAGTCCTCAACTTATCTTGCTGTCTTCAGCCTAACTTAATTCCAATCTTCTATCTTCCCATCTTTCTTTGGCCTCCTCTTCATATGAGCCTTCATTTATCTTGATGTCTTCGGCCTGACTTCATTCCAATCTTCTATCTTCCCTTCTTTCTTCGGTCTCCTCTTCATATGAGCCTTCATTTTTCTTGATGTCTTCGGCCTAACTTCATTCCAATCTTCTATCTTCCCTTCTTTCTTCGGCCTCCTCTTCATATGAGCCTTCATTTTTCTTGATGTCTTCGGCGTGACTTCATTCCAATCTACTATCTTCCCTTCTTTCTTCGGCCTCCTCTTCATATGAGCCTTCATTTTTCTTGATGTCTTCGGCCTAACTTCATTCCAATCTATCTTCCCTTCTTTCTTCGCCCTCCTCATCATATGAGCGTTCACTTATCTTGATATCTTCGGCATAAATTCATTCCAATCTTCTATCTTCCCTTCTTTCTTCGGCCTCCTCTTTATATGAGACTTCATTTTTCTTGATGTCTTCGGCCTATTTTCATTCCAATCTTCTATCTCCCCTACTTTCTTCGGCCTCCTCTTCATATGAGCCTTCATTTTTCTTGATGTCTTCGGCCTATTTTCATTCCAATCTTCTATCTTCCGTTCTTTCTTCGGCCTCCTCTTCATATGAGCCTTCATTGTTCTTGACTTCTTCGGCCTATTTTCATTCCAATCTTCTATCTTCCCTTCTTTCTTCGGCCTCCTCTTCATATGAGCCTTCATCTTCCTTGATGTCTTCGGCCTGACTTCATTCCAATCTTCTATCTTCCCTTCTTTCTTCGGCCCCTTCATATGAGCCTTCATTTTTCTTGATGTCTTCGGCCTTACTTCATTCCAATCTTCTATCTTCCCTTCTTTCTTCGGTCTCCTCTTCATATGAGCCTTCATTTTTCTTGATGTCTTCGGCCTGACTTCATTCCAATCTTCTATCTTCCCTTCTTTCTTCGGCCTCCTCTTCATATAAACCTTCATTTTTCTTGATGTCTTCGGCCTAAGTTCATTCCAATCTTTTAACTTCCCTTCTTTCTTCGGCCTCCTGTCATATGAGCCTTCATTTTTCTTGATGTCTTCGGACTGACTTCATTCCAATCTTCCATCTTCCCTTCTTTCTTCGGCCTCCTCTTCATATGAGCCTTCATTTTTCTTGAAGTCTTCGGCCTAACTTCATTCCAATCTTCTATCTTCCCTTCTTTCTTCGGCCTCCTCTTCATATGAGCCTTCATTTATCTTGATGTCTTCGGCCTGACTTCATTCCAATCTTCTCTCTTCCCTTCTTTCTTCGGCCTCCTCTTCATATGAGCCTTCATTTTTCTTGATGTCTTCGGCGTGACTTCATTCCAATCTTCTATCTTCCCTTCTTTCTTCGGCCTCCTCTTCATATGAGCCTTCCTTTTTCTTCACGTCTTCGGACTAACTTCATTCCAATCTTCTTTCTTCCTTTCTTTCTTCGGCCTCCTCTTCATATGTACCTTCATATATCTTGATGTCTTCGGTCTAACTTCATTCCATTCTTCTATCTTTCCTTCTTTCTTCGGCCTCCTCTTCATATGAGCCTTCGTTTTTCTTCATGTCTTCGGCCTAACTTCACTCCAATCTTCTTTCTTCCCTTCTTTCTCCGGCCTCCTCTTCATATGAGCCTTCATTGTTCTTGATGTCTTCGGACTGACTTCATTCCAATCTTCCATCTTCCCTTCTTTCTTCGGCCTCCTCTTCATATGAGCCTTCATTTTTCTTGTTGTCTTCGGCCTAACTTCATTCCAATCTTCTATCTTCCCTTCTTTCTTCGGCCTCCTCTTCATATGAGCCTTCATTTTTCTTGATGCCTTCGGCCTGACTTCGTTCCAATCTTCTATCTTCCCTTCTTTCTTCGGCCTCCTATTCATATGAGCCTTCATTATTCTTGATGTGTTCGGCCTAACTTCATTCATATCTTCTATCTTCCCTTCTTTCTTCGGCCTCCTCTTCATATGAGCCTTCATTTTTCTTGATGTCTTCGGCCTAACTTCATTCCAATCTTCTATCTTCCCTTCTTTCTTCGGCCTCCTCCTCATATGAGCCTTCATTTTTCTTGATGTCTTCGGCCTATTTTCATTCCTATCTTCCCTTCTTTCTACGGCCTCTTCATATGAGCCTTCATTTTTCTTGATGTCTTCGACCTGACTTCATTCCAATCTTCTATCTTCCCTTCTTTCTTCGGCCTCCTCTTCATATGAGCCTTCATTTTTCTTGATGTCTTCGGCCTGACTTCATTCCAATCTTCTATCTTCCCTTCTTTCTTCGTTCTCCTCTTCATATGAGCCGTCATTTTTCTTGTTCTCTTCGGCCTGTCTTCATTCCAATCGTCTACCTTCCCTTCTTTCTTCGGTCTCCTCTTCATATGAGCCTTCATTTTTCTTGATGTCTTTGGCCTGACTTCATTCCACTCTTCTATCTTCCCTTCTTTCTTCGGCCTCCTCTTCGTATGAGCCTTCATTTTTCTAGATGTCTTCGGCCTAAGTTCATTCCAATCTTTTAACTTCCCTTCTTTCTTCGGCATCCTCATCATATGAGCCTTCATTTTTCTTGATGTCTTTGGCCTATTTTCATTGCAATCTTCTATCTTCCCTTCTTTCTTCGGCCTCCTCTTCATATGAGCCTTCATTTTTCTTGATGTCTTCGGCCTGACTTCAGTCAAATCTTCTATCTTCCCTTCTCTCTTCGGCCTCCTCGTCATATGAGCCTTCATTTTTCTTGATGTCTTCGGCCTATTTTCATTCCAATCTTCTATCTTCCCTTCTTTCTTCGGCCTCCTCTTCATATGAGCCTTCATTTTTCTTGATGTCTTCGGCCTGACTTCATTCCAATCTTCTATCTTCCCTTCTTTCTTCGGCCTCCTCTTCATATAAGCCTTCATTTTTCTTGATGTCTTCGGCCTGACTTCATTCCAATCTTCTATCTTCCCTTCTTTCTTCGGCCTCCTCTTCATATGAGCCTTCATTTTTCTTGATGTCTTCAGCCTAACTTCATTCCAATCTTCCATCTTCCCTTCTTTCTTCGGCCTCTTCTTCATATGAGCCTTCATTTTTCTTGATGTCTTCGGCGTGACTTCATTCCAATTTTCTATCTTCCCTTCTTTCTTCGGCCTCCTCTACATATGAGCCTTCATTTTTCTTGATGTCTTCGGCCTGACTTCATTCCAATCTTCTATCTTCCCTTCTTTCTTCGGCCTCCTCTTCATATGAGCCTTCAGTTTTCTTGATGTCTTCGGCCTAACTTCATTCTAATCTTCTATCTTCCCTTCTTTTTTCGGCCTCCTCTTCATATGAACCTTCATTTTTCTTGATGTCTTCGGCCTATTTTCATTCCTATCTTCCCTTCTTTCTTCGGCCTCTCCATATGAGCCTTCATTTTTCTTGATGTCTTCGGCCTGACTTCATTCCAATCTACTATCTTCCCTTCTTTCTTCGGCCTCCTATTCATATGGGCCTTCATTTTTCCTGATGTCTTCGGCCTGACTTCATTCCAATCTTCTATCTTCCATTCTTTCTTCGGCCTCTTCATATGAGCCTTCATTTTTCTTGATGTCTTCGGCCTATTTTCATTCCAATCTTCTATCTTCCCTTCTTTCTTCGGCCTCCTCTTCAGATGAGCCTTCATTTTTCTAAATGTCTTCGGCCTAACTTCATTCCAATCTTCTATCTTCCCTTCTTTCTTCGGCCTCCTCTTCATATGAGCCTTCATTTTTCTTGATGTCTTCGGCCTGACTTCATTCCAATCTTCTTTCTTCCCTTCTTTCTTCGGCCTCCTCTTCATATGAGCCTTCATTTTTCTTGACTTCTTCGGCCTATTTTCATTCCAATCTTCTATCTTCCCTTCTTTCTTCGGCCTCCTCTTCATATGAGCCTTCATCTTTCTTGATGTCTTGGGCCTAACTTCATTCCAATCTTCTATCTTCCCTTCTTTCTTCGGCCTCCTCTTCATATGAGCCTTCATTTTTCTTGATGTCTTGGGCCTAACTTCATTCCAATCTTCTATCTTCCCTTCTTTCTTCGGCCTCCTCTTCATATGAGCCTTCATTTTTCTTGATGTCTTCGGACTGACTTCATTCCAATCTTCCATCTTCCCTTCTTTCTTCGGCCTCCTCTTCATATGAGCCTTCATTTTTCTTGTTGTCTTCGGCCTAACTTCATTCCAATCTTCTATCTTCCCTTCTTTCTTCGGCCTCCTCTTCATATGAGCCTTCATTTTTCTTGATGCCTTCAGCCTGACTTCGTTCCAATCTTCTATCTTCCCTTCTTTCTTCGGCCTCCTATTCATATGAGCCTTCATTTTTCTTGATGTCTTCGGCCTCACTTCATTGGAATCTTCTATCTTCCCTTCTTTCTTCGGCCTCCTCTTCATATGAGCCTTCATTTTTCTTGATGTCTTCGGCCTAAGTTCATTCCAATCTTTTAACTACCCTTCTTTCTTCGGCATCCTCATCATATGAGCCTTCATCTTTCTTGATGTCTTGGGCCTACCTTCATTCCAATCTTCTATCTTCCCTTCTTTCTTCGGCCTCCTCTTCATATGAGCCGTCATTTTTCTTGTTCTCTTCGGCCTGTCTTCATTCCAATCGTCTACCTTCCCTTCTTTCTTCGGTCTCCTCTTCATATGAGCCTTCATTTTTCTTGATGTCTTCGGCCTGACTTCATTCCAATCTTCTATCTTCCCTTCTTTCTTCGTTCTCCTCTTCATATGAGCCGTCATTTTTCTTGTTCTCTTCGGCCTGTCTTCATTCCAATCGTCTACCTTCCCTTCTTTCTTCGGTCTCCTCTTCATATGAGCCTTCATTTTTCTTGATGTCTTTGGCCTGACTTCATTCCACTCTTCTATCTTCCCTTCTTTCTTCGGCCTCCTCTTCGTATGAGCCTTCATTTTTCTAGATGTCTTCGGCCTAAGTTCATTCCAATCTTTTAACTTCCCTTCTTTCTTCGGCATCCTCATCATATGAGCCTTCATTTTTCTTGATGTCTTTGGCCTATTTTCATTGCAATCTTCTATCTTCCCTTCTTTCTTCGGCCTCCTCTTCATATGAGCCTTCATTTTTCTTGATGTCTTCGGCCTGACTTCAGTCAAATCTTCTATCTTCCCTTCTCTCTTCGGCCTCCTCGTCATATGAGCCTTCATTTTTCTTGATGTCTTCGGCCTATTTTCATTCCAATCTTCTATCTTCCCTTCTTTCTTCGGCCTCCTCTTCATATGAGCCTTCATTTTTCTTGATGTCTTCGGCCTGACTTCATTCCAATCTTCTATCTTCCCTTCTTTCTTCGGCCTCCTCTTCATATAAGCCTTCATTTTTCTTGATGTCTTCGGCCTGACTTCATTCCAATCTTCTATCTTCCCTTCTTTCTTCGGCCTCCTCTTCACATGAGCCTTCATTTTTCTTGATGTCTTCAGCCTAACTTCATTCCAATCTTCCATCTTCCCTTCTTTCTTCGGCCTCTTCTTCATATGAGCCTTCATTTTTCTTGATGTCTTCGGCGTGACTTCATTCCAATTTTCTATCTTCCCTTCTTTCTTCGGCCTCCTCTACATATGAGCCTTCATTTTTCTTGATGTCTTCGGCCTGACTTCATTCCAATCTTCTATCTTCCCTTCTTTCTTCGGCCTCCTCTTCATATGAGCCTTCAGTTTTCTTGATGTCTTCGGCCTAACTTCATTCTAATCTTCTATCTTCCCTTCTTTTTTCGGCCTCCTCTTCATATGAACCTTCATTTTTCTTGATGTCTTCGGCCTATTTTCATTCCTATCTTCCCTTCTTTCTTCGGCCTCTCCATATGAGCCTTCATTTTTCTTGATGTCTTCGGCCTGACTTCATTCCAATCTACTATCTTCCCTTCTTTCTTCGGCCTCCTATTCATATGGGCCTTCATTTTTCCTGATGTCTTCGGCCTGACTTCATTCCAATCTTCTATCTTCCATTCTTTCTTCGGCCTCTTCATATGAGCCTTCATTTTTCTTGATGTCTTCGGCCTATTTTCATTCCAATCTTCTATCTTCCCTTCTTTCTTCGGCCTCCTCTTCAGATGAGCCTTCATTTTTCTAAATGTCTTCGGCCTAACTTCATTCCAATCTTCTATCTTCCCTTCTTTCTTCGGCCTCCTCTTCATATGAGCCTTCATTTTTCTTGATGTCTTCGGCCTGACTTCATTCCAATCTTCTTTCTTCCCTTCTTTCTTCGGCCTCCTCTTCATATGAGCCTTCATTTTTCTTGACTTCTTCGGCCTATTTTCATTCCAATCTTCTATCTTCCCTTCTTTCTTCGGCCTCCTCTTCATATGAGCCTTCATCTTTCTTGATGTCTTGGGCCTAACTTCATTCCAATCTTCTATCTTCCCTTCTTTCTTCGGCCTCCTCTTCATATGAGCCTTCATTTTTCTTGATGTCTTGGGCCTAACTTCATTCCAATCTTCTATCTTCCCTTCTTTCTTCGGCCTCCTCTTCATATGAGCCTTCATTTTTCTTGATGTCTTCGGACTGACTTCATTCCAATCTTCCATCTTCCCTTCTTTCTTCGGCCTCCTCTTCATATGAGCCTTCATTTTTCTTGTTGTCTTCGGCCTAACTTCATTCCAATCTTCTATCTTCCCTTCTTTCTTCGGCCTCCTCTTCATATGAGCCTTCATTTTTCTTGATGCCTTCAGCCTGACTTCGTTCCAATCTTCTATCTTCCCTTCTTTCTTCGGCCTCCTATTCATATGAGCCTTCATTTTTCTTGATGTCTTCGGCCTCACTTCATTGGAATCTTCTATCTTCCCTTCTTTCTTCGGCCTCCTCTTCATATGAGCCTTCATTTTTCTTGATGTCTTCGGCCTAAGTTCATTCCAATCTTTTAACTACCCTTCTTTCTTCGGCATCCTCATCATATGAGCCTTCATCTTTCTTGATGTCTTGGGCCTACCTTCATTCCAATCTTCTATCTTCCCTTCTTTCTTCGGCCTCCTCTTCATATGAGCCGTCATTTTTCTTGTTCTCTTCGGCCTGTCTTCATTCCAATCGTCTACCTTCCCTTCTTTCTTCGGTCTCCTCTTCATATGAGCCTTCATTTTTCTTGATGTCTTCGGCCTGACTTCATTCCAATCTTCTATCTTCCCTTCTTTCTTCGTTCTCCTCTTCATATGAGCCGTCATTTTTCTTGTTCTCTTCGGCCTGTCTTCATTCCAATCGTCTACCTTCCCTTCTTTCTTCGGTCTCCTCTTCATATGAGCCTTCATTTTTCTTGATGTCTTTGGCCTGACTTCATTCCACTCTTCTATCTTCCCTTCTTTCTTCGGCCTCCTCTTCGTATGAGCCTTCATTTTTCTAGATGTCTTCGGCCTAAGTTCATTCCAATCTTTTAACTTCCCTTCTTTCTTCGGCATCCTCATCATATGAGCCTTCATTTTTCTTGATGTCTTTGGCCTATTTTCATTGCAATCTTCTATCTTCCCTTCTTTCTTCGGCCTCCTCTTCATATGAGCCTTCATTTTTCTTGATGTCTTCGGCCTGACTTCAGTCAAATCTTCTATCTTCCCTTCTCTCTTCGGCCTCCTCGTCATATGAGCCTTCATTTTTCTTGATGTCTTCGGCCTATTTTCATTCCAATCTTCTATCTTCCCTTCTTTCTTCGGCCTCCTCTTCATATGAGCCTTCATTTTTCTTGATGTCTTCGGCCTGACTTCATTCCAATCTTCTATCTTCCCTTCTTTCTTCGGCCTCCTCTTCATATAAGCCTTCATTTTTCTTGATGTCTTCGGCCTGACTTCATTCCAATCTTCTATCTTCCCTTCTTTCTTCGGCCTCCTCTTCACATGAGCCTTCATTTTTCTTGATGTCTTCAGCCTAACTTCATTCCAATCTTCCATCTTCCCTTCTTTCTTCGGCCTCTTCTTCATATGAGCCTTCATTTTTCTTGATGTCTTCGGCGTGACTTCATTCCAATTTTCTATCTTCCCTTCTTTCTTCGGCCTCCTCTACATATGAGCCTTCATTTTTCTTGATGTCTTCGGCCTGACTTCATTCCAATCTTCTATCTTCCCTTCTTTCTTCGGCCTCCTCTTCATATGAGCCTTCAGTTTTCTTGATGTCTTCGGCCTAACTTCATTCTAATCTTCTATCTTCCCTTCTTTTTTCGGCCTCCTCTTCATATGAACCTTCATTTTTCTTGATGTCTTCGGCCTATTTTCATTCCTATCTTCCCTTCTTTCTTCGGCCTCTCCATATGAGCCTTCATTTTTCTTGATGTCTTCGGCCTGACTTCATTCCAATCTACTATCTTCCCTTCTTTCTTCGGCCTCCTATTCATATGGGCCTTCATTTTTCCTGATGTCTTCGGCCTGACTTCATTCCAATCTTCTATCTTCCATTCTTTCTTCGGCCTCTTCATATGAGCCTTCATTTTTCTTGATGTCTTCGGCCTATTTTCATTCCAATCTTCTATCTTCCCTTCTTTCTTCGGCCTCCTCTTCAGATGAGCCTTCATTTTTCTAAATGTCTTCGGCCTAACTTCATTCCAATCTTCTATCTTCCCTTCTTTCTTCGGCCTCCTCTTCATATGAGCCTTCATTTTTCTTGATGTCTTCGGCCTGACTTCATTCCAATCTTCTTTCGTCCCTTCTTTCTTCGGCCTCCTCTTCATATGAGCCTTCATTTTTCTTGACTTCTTCGGCCTATTTTCATTCCAATCTTCTATCTTCCCTTCTTTCTTCGGCCTCCTCTTCATATGAGCCCTTTCATCTTTCTTGATGTCTTGGGCCTAACTTCATTCCCAATCTTCTATTTTCCCTTCTTTCTTCGGCCTCCTCTTCATATGAGCCTTCATTTTTCTTGATGTCTTGGGCCTAACTTCATTCCAATCTTCTATCTTCCCTTCTTTCTTCGGCCTCCTCTTCATATGAGCCTTCATTTTTCTTGATGTCTTCGGACTGACTTCATTCCAATCTTCCATCTTCCCTTCTTTCTTCGGCCTCCTCTTTATATGAGCCTTCATTTTTCTTGTTGTCTTCGGCCTAACTTCATTCCAATCTTCCATCTTCCCTTCTTTTCTTCGGCCTCCTCTTCATATGAGCCTTCATTTTTCTTGATGCCTTCAGCCATGACTTCGTTCCAATCTTCTATCTTCCCTTCTTTCTTCGGCCTCCTATTCATATGAGCCTTCATTTTTCTTGATGTCTTCGGCCTCACTTCATTGGAATCTTCTATCTTCCCTTCTTTCTTCGGCCTCCTCTTCATATGAGCCTTCATTTTTCTTGAGTGTCTTCGGCCTAAGTTCATTCAATCTTTTAACTACCCTTCTTTCTTCGGCATCCTCATCATATGAGCCTTCATCTTTCTTGATGTCTTGGGCCCTACCTTCATTCCATTCTTCTATCTTCCTTCTTTCTTCGGCCTCCTCTTCATATGAGCCGTCAATTTTCTTGTTCTCTTCGGCCTGTCTTCATTCCAATCGTCTACCCTTCCCTTCTTTCTTCGGTCTCCTCTTCATATGAGCCTTCATTTTTCTTGATGTCTTTGGCCTGACTTCATTCCACTCTTCTATCTTCCCTTCTTTCTTCGGCCTCCTCTTCGTATGAGCCTTCATTTTTCTAGATGTCTTCGGCCTAAGTTCATTCCAATCTTTTAACTTCCCTTCTTTCTTCGGCATCCTCATCATATGAGCCTTCATTTTTCTTGATGTCTTTGGCCTATTTTCATTGCAATCTTCTATCTTCCCTTCTTTCTTCGGCCTCCTCTTCATATAAGCCTTCATTTTTCTTGATGTCTTCGGCCTGACTTCAGTCAAATCTTCTATCTTCCCTTCTCTCTTTGGCCTCCTCGTCATATGAGCCTTCATTTTTCTTGATGTCTTCGGCCTATTTTCATTCCAATCTTCTATATTCCCTTCTTTCTTCGGCCTCCTCTTCATATGAGCCTTCATTTTTCTTGATGTCTTCGGCCTGACTTCATTCCAATCTTCTATCTTCCCTTCTTTCTTCGGCTCCTCTTCATATAAGCCTTCATTTTTCTTGATGTCTTCGGCCTATTTTCATTCCAATCTTCTATCTCCCTTCTTTCTTCGGCCTCCTCTTCATATGAGCCTTCATCTTTCTTGATGTCTTTGGCCTATTTTCATTCCAATCTTCTATCTTCCCTTCTTTCTTCGGCCTCCTCTTCATATGAGCCTTTCATTTTTCTTGATGTCTTCGGCCTGACTTCATTCTAATCTTCTTTCTTCCCTTCTTTCTTCGGCCTCCTCTTCATATGAGCCTTCATTTTTCTTGACTTCTTCGGCCTATTTTCATTCCAATCTTCTATCTTCCCTTCTTTCTTCGGCCTCCTCTTCATATGAGCCTTCATCTTTCCTTGATGTTCTTGGGCCTAACTTCATTCCAAATCTTCTATCTTCCCTTCTTTCTTCGGCCTCCTCTTCATATGAGCCTTCATTTTTCTTGATGTCTTCGGCTATTTTCATTCTCCTGTCTTCCCTTCTTTCTTCGGCCTCCTCTTCATATGAGCCTTCATTGTTCTTGATGTCTTCGGCCTCACTTCATTGGAATCTTCTATCTTCCCTTCTTTCTTCGGCCTCCTCTTCATATGAGCCTTCATTTTTCTTGATGTCTTCGGCCTGACTTCATTCCAATCTTCTATCTTCCCTTCTTTCTTCGGCCTCCTCTTCATATGAGCCTTCATTTTTCTTGATGCCTTCGGCCTGACTTCGTTCCAATCTTCTATCTTCCCTTCTTTCTTCGGCCTCCTATTCATATGAGCCTTCATTATTCTTGATGTGTTCGGCCTAACTTCATTCCAATCTTCTATCTTCCCTTCTTTCTTCGGCCTCCTCTTCATATGAGCCTTCATTTTTCTTGATGTCTTCGGCCTAACTTCATTCCAATCTTCTATCTTCCCTTCTTTCTTCGGCCTCCTCCTCATATGAGC